>JACXGK010013809.1:0-12398 GCA_016801125.1 Novumbra hubbsi
TCAATTTTGATACAATGACTGGGGGGGGAATAGGCTACATTAAAGGTGTCCGATGTGAACGGACTTCAGATCTTCCTAGCTGTATTTTGGGGAACGATCTCCAGATATATCTGTAATAAAAGGCGTTTACTTTGGAAATAGCTGACCGTGTGGACATTCTCTGATTCAGGACTCGGGGGAAGTAGTTTGAATTCTACAGAAGACAGGTTTATGGCCTTTTAGCTGGACCCACAGATGCAGACAATGAGGAGGATGTAAACAAGAGCTAGCCGAGGTCAGATCTACTGGCGCCAGCCTACCCCCTCAACTGTCTTCGTCGTCGGCCTCCGATAACGAGGCAATGGGAGACACCTGGTGGGGGTGAGACAAGACAGCACAGGTGATAACAATCAGGACGTGACAGAACCCCCCCCTTAAGGGGCGCCGGCGCCGGGGTGGCGACGGCGGAAGTCAGCAATGAGAGCCGGGTCTAGGATGGCCTTGGACGGGACCCAGCTCCTCTCCTCAGGACCATAACCCTCCCAGTCAACCAGGTACTGGAAACCCCGACCCCGAGGACGGACCCCTAGGAGGCGCCACACCGTGAAAGCAGGTAAGCCATCAACCAGATGCGGGAGAGGGGCGGCCCTAGAAACAGGAGACAAGGAACAATGAGAGACAGGACAGACACGGGACACATGAAACGTGGGATGCACTTTGATCGCAGCGGGAAGGCGGAGGCGGAACACCGATGGTCTGATAACCCGGGTGATCGGAAAAGGGCAGACGAAGCGGGGCGACAAATTCCGTGAGTCAACCCGCATGGGCAAACCCGGGTAGAGAGCCAAACATTCTGCCCAATGCGGTAGCGGGGGGCCGGCGTTCGGCAACGATCCGCCTGCCGTCGGTATCTGGCCGAAGTCCGGATGAGTGATAGACGAGCCCTACGCCAAGCTCGGCGGCAACGACGGACGAACAGCCGGGCCGACGGCACAGCAACATCAGACTCCTGGTCCGAGAAGGGGAGGTTGGTAGCCCAGTGAGCCACAAGGTTGCGGCTCCAGTTACTGGGATCGGAGGACACAAGGCATCGGAGGGTGGTCTCGAGGTCCTGGTTCGCCCATTTCGACCGTTTGATTCAGGGTGGTAACCAGAGGACAGACTAGCAGAGGCGCTGATGAGGGTGCAGAAAGCCCGCCAGAACCGGGAGGAGAACTGAGGCCCACGATCGGAAACGATGTCAACCGGGAGTCCGTGGATCCGAAAAACGTGTTGCACAACAACCTCCGCAGTTTGCTTGGCCGAGGGGAGCTTGGGCAGCGGTATGAAATGGGACGACTTGGAAAATCGGTGTATCACGGTGAGGATAACAGTGTTGCCATCAGAGGGAGGGAGGCCGGTGACAAAATCCAGGGAAATATGCGACCAAGGACGATGTGGTATAGGGAGTGGCTAAAGGAGACCAGAGGGTGGCTGACGGGAGGTCTTGTTCTGGCTGCACACAACACAGGCGGCCACAAAGGCAGGGATGTCGGCTCCCATAGTTGGCCACCAGAACCGGCGGCGAATGAATGCTAGAGTACGGCGCGACCCAGGGTGACACGACAGGTTTGAAGAATGACTCCACTGAAGGACTTTGGAACGCAGAGAGTCGGGAACAAACAGGCGACCAGCCGGACCACCTACCGGGTCAGGATGTTGACGCTGAGCACGCCGCACAGCGTCTTCCACCCCCCACGTGATGGCACTGGCGCGGCACCAGACTGGCAAAATAGTGCCGGGGTCCGAGGCCAAGGGAGCCGCGCTGCAGATCCGAGAGAGGGCGTCAGGTTTCATGTTCTTGGAACCAGGACGATACGACAAGGTGAAGTCGAAGCGGGAGAACAGAAGGGCCCATCGAGCCTGGCGGGAGTTCAGACCTTTGGCAGAATGAAGGTATTCCAAGTTCTTGTGGTCCGTCCAAACAAGGAATGGCTGGTTGGCTCCCTCCAACCCGTGTCTCCACTTCTCTAGAGCAACTTTGACCGCCAGTAGCTCCCTATTCCCAATCTCGTAGTTCATCTCTGAGGGGCTGAGACGGTGCGATAGGAAAGCACAAGGGTGTAGACGCTGATCAAGCAGAGAGCGTTGCGAGAGGACAGCCCTGACACCCACATCAGAGGCGCCCACCTCCACCACTAACTGCCGAGAGGGGTCAGGGTGAGCCAGGATAGGGGCCGTAGTGAAGCGCTGTTTCAGTTCGGCGAATGCGCGAGCAGCGCACGGAGACCAGGCAAAACAAACCTTGGTGGAGGTAAGAGCTGTGAGAGGGGCCGCAACAGAGCTGTAGCCATGAATGAATTTCCGGTAAAAATTAGCAAACCCCAGGAAACGCTGCAACTCAACCCGAGATGAGGGTTGAAAAAATGCCGAAAGTGCGGATAAAACCTTCCCAGAAAAGACGACAACAATTGTCACTTGCAAGAATACACAAGGGAAGGCCATCTAATGAAGCACATTATAAACGACTTCACAAATTACACCAATAAGTAAACAGTAATTCGAAAAACAGGAGTTCGATAGCAAGGGGGACCAACGCTCCACACAGCAGCTGCTGATATGTAGTGCGTTAAAATCGATTGGTTAGTGGGTTACTTTGTCCTAATTGCGCAGAGACAGTGATTAAAATGTACACCGATCCGCAGAATTATGGGTTCTGTACCAGTTATCTTATAGAGTGCAATCTGTGCCAAAGAGATAGTTTCCGCAAACGTACTACGCGTCTTCAAGAAGGAACCAAGAATGACATTGCGTTTGATGTGAATGTGTCAATGGTGCTCTTAGCGCACGATTTAGGGTTGGGGTATGCTACTCTCAAAAAAATGGGACAAGTGTTGGGGATTTCTATAAGAGACATGAAAAAAGAATGACAGGTATGAAAACAGGGTTGAGATCAATAAAATGTAAAGCTGTGGGGGAACAAGAAATGCATCTCTCTTCCTGGCTTTTGTGGCTTTATGGAAAACATCAGAAACTAATTAAGGGTGGCCTTTTTGTGTTTCATTTCCCCCGCAGGCTATATTACCTAAGGCTCCACTGTAGCCTTAATCTATTTTTGTTACAGATTAATAAAGTAACATTTTATTAATTTTGTGTTATTATTATTATGTGGTCAGTTTTACTTTTACAGTAGGCTACAGACTTTTCCTTTTGAGTGGACAATACTAACATATTTTAGCCTACCAATACATTTTTTTTTTTACTTTATTGGAAGAAACATAACACAATAAGAAATTCTATGTGCTTTGGATAGGACATGGAAGCAGCTTACAAAGGATTACTCTGGCAAGGAAGTCGGGGAGGTTTTTCTACCACTGTTATGTTTCTACCACTAAAAGTTAAAATAAATGTGTACTGTATCAATAATACTTGACCAAATGTTAGTGAGACAATATACATTTCATTTTAGTCTCAGAAATTGAGAGAGGTCTGAAGTCAAAATACAAACAAGTGCCTCAACTTGTGGGAAAGACTGGATTGAGACAGCAGCAAGTATGGCCAACTCCACTTTTAATGAAGGTGTCTCTGCCATGCTAACTGTTATGGAGAGGTTGTGGCTTCAAAGCACAGTTGTTACCATAGGTGCAATGAAGGAAACTGATATGTTCAGGATCACAGGGTAAGCCAGTGTAATTCATTTGCGCAGGAGTCTATGCACTGCCAAAACTGAAAAAGCTTCAGCAGGAAATGGATCAGGGACCTAAATATGGAGCAGGCATGGATAACTAGGCTGTAAACATGAATGGGTAACTAGGCAGTTTTATGCAGGATGGACATACAACAAACTAGGGTGGCAGTTATACTAGTGGCAGTGTATGCGTGTATATGTGTGACGGTGATACTATGGTTCTGTTCAGTTGAAGGCCATGCTGTTATTCATTTACCATGTTTAAGATGTTCTCTATTGTTGTTGCTAAGAATTTGATAAGATTTTGTGTCTGTAAATAGTGGTTTCCCAAAAAATATCATGGAATTTTACAAAAAAAAGAATTTAAGTCAGTTTTCTCAAAATTAGTTTTTACTCATTCTCTGAGCCAGAAATCTCCACTTTAGTAGCACTTACATACATCAAACTTTCCATTTGTATTCCTATTTTTATTCTGAAGGTATTTACAGAGGGATTTGTTCACATATAATATAACCTGATTTATGTTTAGTTTTATGCCTAAAACATGGCGAAAATTGTTTTTTTGTGGCTTTTTTTGTAGTATTTTCAGATTTTTGGAGTGATAAAAAGGGATATCAAAAATATCCTATGTAAAAACCTTTGACTCTAAAATGTAAACAAAATGACAAAAGAGTTTTGAACCTAGCCTTATCCAATGTTTAGATTTCTGATAATGTGTGCATATTTAATAAAATTACGCCCATTTGCATATAATTAGCATATTTCTATAAAATATTCAGAAAACTTGTAATACAAAAATGTATTGTCTTAATGTAAGCAATCAACTTGGGAAGTCTTATGGTTAGTTAGTAGTTAGTTTAATCTATTAGTTAAAAAAATTACCTTATTCACCTGTAGTGTCTGGCCTTAAGTGTAGACACATGTTTTGAAGCTGTCTAGGGGGTTTGTAAGCTGGTCAACCATAGCAAATAGCGTGTGGGTATTGTTGATATTGTTGTTTATCATTCCTGATAAATGTTGCTGCCCAGCCTTGCGTAACTCATAATTTTATCATATGTTTATGGATGTCATTGTCGATTTGAAGTTTAGTTTTTCTCCACCAACGTTCCGTTTTCCTACATTCTGTTTTTAGGGCAGTTATCCCTTCCTTGTTTCTCCATGGTGCTTTCAGTTTGCTCTGAGTTTTCTTTACCTTTATCGGTGGAACATGATCTATGAAATTCAATATTTTGGCGTTCAAGTCATCCAGTTCATCAACTGACTCTGCACTTAATATTGGCAAGATAGCTATGGCCTCCATAAACTGATCATTGGTGCTCTCATTAATGTAACTTTTCCTAACAGAAACTGAGTTTACTTGAACTTCCGGGGTGATCAGTGCTTCAAAAAAGACTTTAAAAAACGTTTAAAAAGTCTTTAACCATAACAGAGGAAATGTCTAGCCCTTTCCAGATCAAGAATGTGGCCACGAGTGTGTGTACGTTCTTTCACATGTTGAGTGAGATCAAAAGTGTCAAGTAGAGCAAAAATATCTTTGGCATGTTTGTCGGTACCATTTTCTACATGGATGTTAAAATCCATGGTTATAATAAACCAGTTCTAATCAACGGATATGACAGAAAGTAGTTCAGCAAAATCATCCATGAATTTTGCAAAGTATCGTGGAGGTTAAAAAACAGATTTTGGGAGCACCCTGCAGTGTAGAACATAGGTATTCAAAATAAATTAATTTACAAAGCGGGCTATCTTTGCATTGGAATGCATCTTTGAATAGGCCAGCCACTCTGCCTCCTTTCCTACTATTTCGACATGTATTCATATAGCCATATTCTTCAGGGGCTGTCTCATTGAGAACAGTAGCAGTACAGTCTTCAGTTAGCCACGTTTCAGTGAGAAACATGAAACCCAACTTGTAGGAATTTATAATTTCATTTACCAAGAATGATTTGTTTGCAAGGGATCTGATATTAAGTAAGGCCATCTTAATAGGGATAATAGGGGGCCCTGGACTAGTAAATTGACACTTTATAGATATACAATGCTTCATAAAATGCAAGCACTAAATTCCTTCTATTTCTAATCAATACCGGAATAGAGATACTGGGTCCAAGCTTGTTCTCAAGACAGTCGGCACTGCTAGTTTTACAATAGCAGGGACGCAATGCACATCAAGGTTTTTGACAATGCATAAGTATTCGTTTAAGGGGGTGGGGGCAGTGGAATATTTTTGTAAAGATTAGATAGCACACCGTGCCTGTGGGGGTAAACTCAGAGATGGCAAGGCTGGGGTGATAAAATGTTAATTAGTACATTCCAGGAGTAAGACCATAAGTCAAGAGATCAAGGCAAGGACACTGTGAATACGGGGACCCGGTTTATTGGCTGTTGGCTTAACACCCACTGATACGGACAAAGAAGAAGAAGAGGAAAAGTAAACACAAGCTAGCAGAGGTGTCCTGGCAGATCTCCTGGCGCCAGACTACCCCCTTAACTGTCTTCCTCGTCTGCCTCCGAGGTCACCAGATGGTCCCACGGACAGAGAGGGGGTCTGCAAGAAGGGACACGCCCACCCAGGAAGCACACTCCGCAATTTCTATGCAATGATTGGGTGGGGAGGGGCTACCTAAGCTGTGCCCAGGTGAAAGGAATTCAGATCTGTTTCTGCTGTACGGCGAAGACTGATCTCCAGATAATTATCTGCAATAAAGGTGTTTATTTTGGAAAGACTTCGACCGTGTGGAAATTCTCTGATTCGGACTTGGGGGAAGTAAAATTGAACTCTACAGGGCGGAGTTGGACACAGGGGAGTGTGAGCAGTAATCGTTTTGGGTAACACCGGCTCCCTGTTAGGTTTGTGTGATGGTGGAAGTGGAGGGAGTGGCTTGCAGATTACTGCTGAAATCTAAAGACAGAGCGCCCTGGCTAGAGGGGGCAAAACACCCTTTCCTCGTCTAGACTGACCATCATAATCTGGAGTACATCCGGGCGGCGAGGAGACTGAACTCTCGACAGGCCAGATAGGCATTCTTCTTTACAAGGTTTGACTTTATCCACTCATACATTCCCGGTAGCAAAAATATCAAGGCAGATGCCTTGTCTCGCATTTATGATTTGGACAAAAGGTCCATTGACACCCCTCCCATTCTCCCGTCGTCCTCCATAATTGCACCGGTGGAATGGGAGTTGGACGCCAAATTGGCCCGAGCCCTACTTGTGGATCCTGTGCCTCTTCAGTGTCTGGCGGGTCGGCAGTACGTCTCATTGGACTTGCGGGACCGACTGCTAGTTTGGGCTTCGTCTGGTAATCCAGGTATTGGTCGCACCATATCCTGTCTAAATCACAAATACTGGTGGCCCACCTTGGCTAAGGATGTCAGAGTTTATGTCTCCTCCTGCTCGGTGTGCGCCCAGACATAGGCACCCAGACATCTGCCCTTGGGTAAGTTAATGCCCTTGCCGGTTCCACAACGACCCTGGTCGTATTTGTCAATTTAATTTCTGACTGATCATCCCCCATCACAGGGTAACACTGCGGTCCTGGTCGTTGTGGACCGTTTTTCTAAGTCCTGCCGTCTCTTCCCCCTACCGGGGGTCCCCACGGCCCTGCAGACCACGGAGGCCCTTTTCACTCACGTCTTCTGGCACTACGGGATGCCTGAGGACATAGTTTCTGACCGGGGCCCTCAATTCACTCAATCTTGGGTCTGGAAGGCATTCATGTCCAGGTTGGGGGTCTCTGTCAGCCTGACCTCGGGATTTCCCCCCTGAGGCCAACGGGCAGGTGGAGCGCATGATCCAAGTACTGGGTAGGTTCCTGCGTGCCTATTGCCGGGACCGGGCTGATCGTCGCCGCGGGCATGCCCCGGTCTATGCACCGGGTGACCGTGTCTGGCTCTCAGCCAGGAATCTGCCCCTCCGCCTGCCCTGCCGGAAGCTGAGCCTGCTGTTTTTGGGGCCGTTTAAAGGTCTGAGGAAAGTGAACGAGGTAACGTATTGGTTACAGCTTCCCCCCGATTACCGTATTCACCCCTCGTTCCATGGGTCTCTTCTCAGGCCGCTGGTCCCCTCCAGGGATATTGACGGGGCCCCGGCGTACTCGGTTCCTTCCATCCTTGACTCGAGACGTCGGGCGGGGGGCCTCCAGTACCTTGTCGAGTGGGAGGGGTATGGCCCGGAGGAACGGAGCTGGGTCCCGAGACGAGACATGCTGGACCCAGCCTTAATTCAGACGTTCCATCAGCACCGCCCAGATCGTCCCTGCGCCGCGTCCTTCTGGTCGTCCCCGGGGTCGGTGTCGTCGCGCAGCTGGGGCTGCTCGTCGGGGGGGGGGGGTGTACTCTCACTTGTCCCTCTGGGGACATGCCCCCTCCTCGCTCGGGCACGGTCTGGCATTCGACGGCATCGGCTTCCTAGCTGCCACCTTTCCCTGCCCTTCGCTGCCACCTTTTGTGTTGATTGTTTGTGATGTCCCATGTCTTCACGAACGCACCCCCCTTCCTTGCGCACACCTGTTACTCGTTGTTTCTGTATAACTTTGCCATTGTGTGTCCTGTTCAGTGTGCATTGTTGTTTCATGTGACGTGACCTGTAGACTCTTGTCGAATCAGTGCTATATTATACATTCACAACGTTATCGTGTATTTGTCTTTGGGATCGCTACTAATAAAAGGACCGATCTAACAAAACCTGTGCCTTGTTCTCTCCTCTGGAAACTCAACATCACAGATCCCAAGTTTACCATAAAATATTTTCCGCTACCTGGTTTGCCCCACACTGGGCGCGAACTTGCAACACTCTGTTTGGCAACAAAAATGACCATCTTGGCAATAAAAACTTGTCAAACGTAATGCCATAACCATTTGACCTATTCAACTGATACACTTTCGAACGCCCATCAGCAAAATATTAATATAGAAGGCTTACCATGTAAATACATCACAAAGGGTCATGGCAACGTCATTAGGGCCTGTACCTCCCAAGCTTAGCACAGATTACACAAATATTTAACAAGAAATTAAATAATGTTGACATTCTTGGATAAGCAAGTCCTACTTGTGAGATGTTATAGCTAGTTTGGTGCACTGTATTTTAATAAGCCATCTGCTTAAGTAAACAACAGTACACCCACCTCCTGAAAAGTCTATGACTCATTCACAGTTTTATTTTCATGTTTCATACACAAACAACAAAAATAAGAATGACATCAACACTTAATTTCTATATCATTTTCACATAGCTTTTCCTTGAAAAAAAGGAACTTGACCCGGCGCTGGACACCTTCGCAAACTGCAAGGTTTTGACTTCCTCTCGCAGAATGATACTCTCAACCATTAGTGGAGTAAAACCACACCCCACAAAGGAAGTAATGCAGGAAGTATTCCGCACACTTGTCCTCTCACATCTGGACTAGGACAGGAAACTTTCTGCCCATTGTACCAAGACTTCTCAAATATCTACACTGGCCTTCAAACTGCAGGACTACATAAGATCAAGCATTGAGCGAGGTAAAGTGCCAGATTTCCAAGTCAGTCTGGAGTAGAGAAGAAAGTGTTATCTGTGCTAATTGGCCTCACAGATACTGTAAAGCATTTCATGTCCCTTTTCCTAATACATCTGATTGTAAACCTAATTATTAAAATGTATGGGAATTTCTTACATTAGATTTGTCCCAAAATTATTTGGTAAGAGTTTGCAGAAAAAAACTCAATTGACAAGACAAAAGTCCACATGCCAAGATAATCTAAATGTACCTGCAAATACCCTAGCAAAGAACATGTTGTTGACATACACAGGCAACGCCAGCCCGATTAAGTCATCAGAGCTGCCGTAGGTGGCACTGAACACCATGGACCTCTCCGAAGAGTAGCGCTGCAGGGTGCTCTGGCTGATGGGGCAGCAATCAGGAGAGCACAGACTGTGTCATGGGGAGGTAGAGAGGGATTAGGGGAGGAAAGGAAGGCTGTACTTGTAGACAAACACCATTTATGTTTGAACTGGCTCTTGTTTTCTGTTCATTTCCTCTCCTCCCAATTGTGTGGTGTCTCGCTTGAGTTACTGCAAAACCTATTACAAAAATAGCTGGATGGTCAAATATTGAGACATCTTTCCTACAAGCATATCACCCCAGGCATTGCTTGCTAAATCAGGAGAATTTTGCTGGTTTTTGTTTAGACTTAAAATCTTACAATAATGCAATTATAAAAAGCCTTGTCTTGTGATGATCTCATATAAGCTACAAGAATTGTATTTGTGTGGTACTGCACTTCACCTTCCGTTCAGATGATACCAAGTCTGCCTCTGTTTAGTCAAGTGGGTGAGTCTTCCTTTGTCTCAGTGGCACACCACGGACTTCAAGTCACGGGTCTCACATTCAAGGTTCCTGTCGCCTGGGGGATCTGCGGAGGAGAGGAGTTCCATAATTATAAGTTAATACCTGGTATTCGTACGTGGTTCCTTGTCCTTGACAAATAACAGTGAATGCTTGAGAAAATACAACATATATAGTATGCTATTCTTGCCTTATACAGGAAGTTGCAGTATACTTGGCATGTAGTTGTGCTTACTCTTTTTCACAAATGTTGGCCTCTTTGAGGTAATACTCCAGCATAGCCTATGTTTTCCATTATAGTTGATACTTTTTTGGTTGGATTTGTGGTAAATTTTGCCTCAGGAATGGTCATTTAGGGGTTTTGAATGACACAAATTATAATATCTACCTACCCTAAAGACTGTGGGTCACGTCCTGGCTGGGGGCCCCTGGCCATCTTTTTTGCCTCGGGCTCACAGCCAGGACGTGCCGTGTAGAGGTGCCTCTAGGCACCTCTATGCTGTTGTTCAGGGCTCCCCAATCGGAGACAGCTGTTGTCAGTTGTCTCTGATTGGGGAGCCTACTTAAGGTTAGTCTTTGTCCACACCCGGTGTGGTTTATTGTTTGTGCCTATGCATCAGTTTGCGGCTGTGTTCACGGTTTGTTTGTGTTATTAGTTGTACCGTGGATACGCTACATGTTGTTTACGTAAGTTATTCACAGTGTGTTTTATGTTTGGTAGGTTAGTTTTGCTGCTGGAATACAGCCCCTTTTATTTCCGTGTATAGTTCGTGTTTTGTTTTGTTTGAATAAAATTCACTTTTCCATCATAATGTATGCGTTTGGTTCCGACACCCAATGCGGCCGGGACAGTGTGTTTATTGTGTTTTGAACTGGGATGTGAATTTGAGTTTTTATTTTAATGTTTTTGTATATAATACAATATTTCTTTGAACATATTGATTCATGGGAATTTTAATGTGTATACCACTGGTAGTGTACATGTGAATTAACTGCAAGTCTACTTAAATTACAGTTAAAAGTATATTTTAAGTAACCGATAATACCGAATTAGAAATCTAGTAGCATACTTTAAAGTTAAAATAGAATATATAAAATGTTAACTTTAAGTATGATGTTAAGTTGAAAATATATTAAATCAATAGTTATTAAACATAACTTAAAAATGTTTAGTATCAACAGAATGTATAGAAATTGTGTAACCTTTATCTAAAGATCAAAAGCAGGCCACGCGTTCCATCACGTGAACGGAACGTTACCCTGAGCATTGGCGCAGAGCCACAGACTTGCATTATTCTGACGGAGCGGGACTGGGACACTTGTTGCTTGGGTAAGGTCTATTCTTTGGTCATTAGTTACTGTAAATTATGATTTTGGAAGCAGACATGTTTTGCTAGCAAGCACGTTTTCCTTCTCCCTGCCTTGCTGTAAGTTAGTTAGCTTGCTACAAAGATAGTCTTCTCCTGCAGAACAAGTTATGTCAAGACCCGTTTGTCTTAAGTATAGAGCAAAACACTAAAAGATAGTAGTACCCCCTCACCTATTTTAAAACATAGATATTGTGACCCCAAGAACACTAAGGAAAAATACTTTCATTCTGTGTGTGTTGGAATGATGAATCAATAAGCTATAATCACAATCGTACAATTGTATGCTTGTGCCTTAAGAATGTATAGCCATATCATGAATGCATTATTAACAGCCAAATGAAACAGCTTAAAGCATGAACAAAACAAGTAATGATATGTGGGGTAATAAAGCAGAGAGCGAACGAATAACAGGAAGCGCATAGGGTGTACAAGAAAGACCACGAGACTACAGAAAGACGCATCCAGGTTCGAGAAAACCAACTCCCAACAGGAAGAGGTCGCACAATCAGAGAGACTCAGTCCAGCCAATCAGAACACCACGCAACGTGAAGACCTACAAGAAGATTTCACCAATAGGCTCCCTTAAGGAGAACCTATACATTTGAATGTATCTAAACAATGCGCTCTCTTTCCCAGCTGTTCCCAGCCTAAACAAGAGCCGTGCACGTTCGATAGGGACATGATACGCCGGTGATTAAATACTTTGATTATTTCTAATGGGACAAAGTCGTCAGGGTAATTTATTTCTTAACAACACCATCCCCACCGTCAAACATGGAGGTGCAAACGTTATGCTTTTGTAAGGATTGTTCGTGAACAGGCGATGGTGTGGATCCAATTGCACGACTGAGGAAAACAACTCCTGAGGGGGATAGACGTAAGGATCCGTAGTGGTAACAGCAGTAGTGGTATGTTGCACTCGGATTATTGATGAAGGCACACGTCCAGGAGTGTAGGAGTAGGTCTGTATATATATATATATGTATATATATACAGTGAGAACAAAGGCTGTTAAGCCAAAAGTTGCGGTGAGACGCAGGAGTCAAATAACAAA
>JACXGK010013811.1:0-13159 GCA_016801125.1 Novumbra hubbsi
ACATGTGTATATATCTCTCCTCTAACTATTCTTTTGGACAGTCAGTCAACATTGTAGCTTTTATCACAGTACTAGCTAAAGGGTTGTGGTCAAAAGAAGGACTGTGGTTAGTCTACTATTTAGTTGCATTGGCAAAAGTCAAAAGTTCACCTGGAAACAGGGATTGGTACCAAACCCAAAACAGAAGGCGGGGCAAAGGACCTGGGCGTGGCCATAGACTGACAGGTGTTCTGTCAGGGTCCCAGGGTTCTTCTGGAGATCCCGGTACCTGAGAAAGGGTAGGCATACAGGGGTGGGTAAGTGGGCAGGTGAGGGGCGGGGTTAGTGGGCAGGAGAGGGGTGGAGTTAGTGGGCAGGTGAGGGGTGGAGTTAGTGGGCAGGTGAGGGGTGGAGTTAGTGGGCAGGTGAGTGGTGGAGTTTGTGGTCAGGTGAGGGGTGGAGTTAGTGGGCAGGTGAGGGGTGGAGTTTGTGGGCAGGTGAGGGGTGGAGTTTGTGGTCAGGTGAGGGGTGGAGTTGGTGGGCACGTGAGGGGTGGAGTTTGAGGACCGTTAAGGGGTGGGGTTTATATTAGTTGACAGTTGGAATCTATTTCAGTAAGTGGGATCATGGATCCTAGTGTACCAGGACGGAATTGGAAGAAGAAAGTCTGCAACTTTCGCAATGTTTCAACAAAGATATTCAATTAAATAAAACACACAAGTTGACAACGTTTCTTTCGCAGACGGATCTTCGTCAGGTCAAACATGTCCGGCAACCCCACACTTGCTGTGGTAGAGCTTATTGCTTGTTTGGACAATCAATTAACATTTTGTTTGTATTGGTTGTACCGGTTTTCACTTTTTAAGTCTTTTTAAGTGGGTGTGCTTTGCTGGGCATTTATGACCTAATGAAGATCTGTTTGCAATGAAAATGTTGTCACCTTGTGCATTTTATTTTATAACATTTGTTTGTTTGAGCATTATCAGAGTTGCAATTTTCCTTCTCTCATTACCAGTGTTTTTTTGTACTGAACCTGACCTGAGTTGGATGTACATGTTTTTACCGTCTTACAGAGACAGTATTGAACATTAATAGCAGGTGAGTATTGCTAGGGTATATTAAAGGATTATACCAACCTTAGGATCTGAGTAGGATTGGCTGTTATTAGATTGGTCTTGATTCCCACATCTTTCCCATGTCTATCTAATGTTTGGTTGATTGGAGCCAGGCCAAACCTATTAACAACATTGTCAACAACATCATTAACCTCAACAACATTCAACAATAAAATAACAACATTGACATAACATTCAACAACCTTGAATACAATTGAAACCCAAAAGAACATGACACACACAATTATAAAAAAAACTTTCCACAACATTTACTATACAGACATCAAATTACACAACAAGATTCAATGCAGCGGTACAGAAAACACTTCCAGAACATTCTTGAAATATTACACAGCAGTACGAACTACGTAACAAGGTTTCATTTTAATATATATATTATGAATCCTGACTGATAATCGATGATACCTGATGACATAGTCTGCACTGTCTATCTCCTCTCCACAACTGCTGTTCTGCAGGATTCCTCCACTTCCCACGACAGCACAACGACCCAGCCTGCCTTTACTCCAGGGTGCGCTCTATACACACACACACCTAACATGTTCATTTGATAAAAAAATTTGCACACACACACACAAACAGACCGACCTACATACCCACCTTTGGGAACATCTCCCACAGTGTTTGGTCCACCAGTTTCTTCCTCCAGCGTTCAGCCTCGTAGGTCAGAGACTGGCCCACATTGGTGTTCTGTCTGGTGACTATCAGCCTATCAGATGCATTACAGCAAGCCCACAACTCTGTCCTGAAGGGGGGTGAGATGATTGCAAGGCTGATAAAGTGTCTGTGTCTCACCTGTATAAGTCTCTATGTCTATTACCTGTATAAGTCTCTCTGTGTCTATTACCTGTATAAGTCTCTCTGTATATCATCTGTATATGTCTCTCTGTGTCTCATCTTTATAAGTCTCTCTGTGTCTCACCTGTATAAGTCTCTATGTCTATTACCTGTATAAATCTCTCTGTGTCTATTACCTGTATAAGTCTCTCTGTATCTTCTCTGTATATGTCTCTCTGTGTCTCACCTGTATAAGTCTCTATGTCTATTACCTGTATAAGTCTCTCTGTGTCTATTACCTGTATAAGTCTCTCTGTATATCATCTGTATATGTCTCTCTGTGTCTCATCTTTATAAGTCTCTCTGTGTCTCACCTGTATAAGTCTCTATGTCTATTACCTGTATAAGTCTCTCTGTGTCTATTACCTGTATAAGTCTCTCTGTATATCATCTGTATAAGTCTCTCTGTGTCTCCTCTGTATAAGTCTCTCTGTATCTTCTCTGTATATGTCTCTCTGTGTCTCACCTGTATAAGTCTCTATGTCTATTACCTGTATAAGTCTCTCTGTGTCTCATTTGTATAAGTCTCTCTGTGTCTCATCTGTATAAGTCTCTCTGTGTCTCACCTGTATAAGTCTCTCTGTGTCTCATCTGTATAAGTCTCTCTGTATATCATCTGTATAAGTCTCTCTGTGTCTCATCTGTATAAGTCTCTCTGTGTCTCATTTGTATCAGTCTCTCTGTGTCTCATCTGTATAAGTCTCTCTGTGTCTCATTTGTATAAGTCTCTCTGTATATCATCTGTATAAGTCTCTCTGTGTCTCATTTGTATCAGTCTCTCTGTGTCTCACCTGTATCAGTCTCTCTGTGTCTCATCTGTATAAGTCTTTTTGTGTCTCATCTGTATACGTCTCTCTGTGCCCCTCACCTGTGTAGTTCTCTATGTGTAAGGTTGAGTCTCCAAGGACAGTCCATCAGCTCCTTCACTACCTGTGTAAACAGGACAATGTCCATTCTGACACAGACACACACACACACACAACTCATGATGAAAGTAAACATCCAGAAAGGCAAATACAGATGGTCTGTCCGATTGGAATATGATTTAAAATGACCTCGCAACACAGAGAGCCAATCAGACATGATGTCCATCACCCTTCTCACGTACCTCTTCATTGTTGTCATGGTCACAAGTTGCTCCCTCAGTTTCCTGCACTTCAAACTCTGGCGGACAGACTCTATGAAGTTATCTCTGCAACACATACACACACAAGCTTGACAGGGACTGAGACATTCCATAGTTACCTAAAACAAAAGCATTGGTGTACACATGTGAGTGGGCACTGGGGTTAGCCCAGTGATTCTGATCCATGGAGAGGCTTGGTTTTATATTAGCTGCTGACAACACCTTTTGGTTTAAAGAGCCATTTGAATGATGTTTCCCAGTCAAACACAGGAAACTGGGAATGATAATAGGTCGAGAATTGTTGAACGATATTGTTTTGAACGGCTTACTTCACAAATAGACTGTCTTTGTAAATGAGTCACACTGATAGATTTGGTGTCTTTCTGATTTTGTCTTGTTTATTCTGGAGATAGGAACAAACTAATGTATCCTTTAAGCTTAAATACCGGTGTACATAAGCCTTGCACAGCCGTCTGCTAATGCAAGCTTACATCTAAATGCTACACGGATATCAGTCTGGTCGGGCTGGGATTCAAACCAACAACAGCATCAGAATTCATTACCTTCATGTTCCTTCAATCTATCCTCTCCAGTTCAGATATAACTAATGCTAACGTACGATCAACACTAAGCACCTCAGAAGAACCCATCTTTAAAATGTCTGGTGCTTAGTCACTTAGACCACACCCATAATTCATGAAGCTTATGAATGTAAACTTGTAAGATCAGGTGGCTGTGTTACTATTATTGTTATAACCACTTTTACCATTTTTATAATTATAATTATTTGAACTATCATTATTATTTTGATCATTATTATCATTAGTATTACTATTATTATTATTACTGTAATTTGGGATCTCTCAAGGCCAGGTGGCAAATGAGTTGAACAATAGGTTCACTCATTCCTTGGAACTATCATAAAGGAATGATCTAAATAACACGAGATAATACATGGTTTAAATGTGTGTGTTCAAGAATTGTACCTCTGTCTTTTCTATAGAAACTGCTCGGCTTTGTGAATCTTCATTAAAGTCTATTTTGATTTTACAACCGCTGAATTTCTTGCATATTTGTGAGTTGGGAAGGGCATTTTCCATGACATAATACGTACACAAATAGGATCAAGGGTACATACACAAATAGGATCAAGGGTTATAGAGTATTTTTTATGTTTCACATATCCAAATAAAGAATGTACTAATGAATTCATTAAGTATTATACCACAGTATTATATAAGTAATATTTGAATAATCAATCAGCGGTCATATACTCATTATCAATTAATGTTTTAAACTGCATGTCTTATAAAATAATGTCAATCAGTATCGATTCACAAATCAAGTATGTACTGAGTGGTAGTATAGCACACTTGGAAACAAAGAACACTAAAAGGCGAGGTCATCATTCCCTAGAACTTATTTTCTGTGACAGCATCCAATCACCATCTTATCACTCTGCCTCCCTTAAACTCTTCCCAGGACTTTGGGATCTCTCAAGGCCAGCTGGCAAATGAGTTGAACAATAGGTTCACTCATTCCCTGGAACTATCATAAAGGAATGATCTAAATAACACGAGATAATACATGGTTTAAATGTGTGTGTTCAAGAATTGTACTTCTGTCTTTTCTATAGAAACTGCTCGGCTTTGTGAATCTTCATTAAAGTCTATGTTGATTTTACAACCGCTGAATTTCTTGCATATTTGTGAGTTGGGAAGGGCATTTTCCATGACATAATACGTACACAAATAGGATCAAGGGTACATACACAAATAGGATCACAGGAAAGCTTGACAGGCCATTGTCTAAAATCAATAATGCACTACTGTATTTGGTACTATTTCAGCTCTATGGTCTAATTTGACAAGATAGTTTGGTGAATTCTTAGAGTTCTGGTCAACAAACACACAAAAACATACACAAACACACACAAAAACACACACCATAACCGACATACCTGCTGTAATTCTGGTCGAAGTCTATTGGCACAAGATACAGGAGAGCTACACATCCCACACTAATGACACCCAACAGAAGCTGGAACCGCATGGCAGCCATTCACGCATTGGATGCCAGGGTCACAGCTACACACTGACTCCTGCTAATTATCAAAGACAAGATAGGCAATGGGACTGGGAGGAGCAGACACGAGGAGGAGGAGGAGGAGGAGGAGGAGGAGGAACTTAAGCTGCTGTTTTAATTAGCTGTGTTTGGGCCAATCGTGAGTTAATTGGTTATATTGAAATGTCTGTTTAAGACTGTAAAACCAGATAGATGCCTCCTCTCTTTAATATGCCGTTCTGCCCTTCCCTGTCACGTGTGTCTGTCTCCTGTTGATTCTTCATCTGTTTGTCCTTCAAACAATCATAGACTATTATCAATTCTCCAGGTAAGTGTAGTGTTGTTGGTGTGTGTGTCTTTTGTTAGAGGTTTTGATGTCCCCTCAAACATCCCAAAACCTATAAGTGGTCTCCATAAGGTGATTTGGCAGGTGCCCCCAAAAATATTTTCTCTTCAAATCAGAGGTTTAGACAAAAGCTTAGAATCGGGCATAATGTGTGGAATGTGATCCACTTTAAGGCTTGTGCGTTATCATTGTGCATTATTATTTCTGTTTTGGTTTAGGTGAAAGAATCATGTATAGGCATAACATTTGGTTTACTAAGGTTATGGTTAGGGATTAGGAAAATGTGTTGATTCTCAGGTCCCCACAAGGATAGAAAGTTTACATGTACATGGGTGTGTGTTAATGTTTCACTAACTTCCACGAAAGGCTTGTCGAACAAGGAAAACAAATGTATGTACAATATAAATACTTTCAAGAGTTCCTTGCGTTTCACTTGAATTGTTGCTTTCACCCCATGACTATATCAGTCAGTGATAAATACGTGTTTTTTGTGTTGATACATTTTTGATACCAAGGATTTAAAAAACTAATATCTTAAAAATCTTAGTTAGCAGCAATTCCCAAATTTTCTCAAATGTTCTCAATTGTACTGCAGCCTGGGCTTTGACCAAACACTTACTGGTCGAACCACTCCAGTGTGTCTTTGGCTGTAATGTTTGGCATCATTGTTCTGCTGGAAGATGGATCTCATTGTTCTGCTGGATCTTCTCTCAAGTCCCAGGTCTGTTGTATCTTCCATTTTGTCTTCTGTCTTCACAAGCCCTCTGTCTTCACAAGCCCTCTGTTCTCACAAGCCCTCTGTCTTCACAAGCTTGCATGTCCTGATGTAGAGAAGCATCCCCATAACTTGATGCTGCTACCCTTTTACACGGGAGAGATGGTGTCTCTTAGGCTTGAGCCAAAGATATCACTTAGTGTTTTGTCCAAACAGTTGTATTTTGGTTTAATCCCACCATAGCTTCTTCATCTCAGAGTCTCCAACATACCTTCTGAAGGGTCTCCTACATGTAAACTCTAGTCAGGTTTTGATGTTTCTTTTTGTGAAATGTTTTTTCTCCCATAAAAAACACCTTTGTGTGAACCTCCAGGCCAATTGTTGCAATTCCCAGCTCAGTTATGGAAAAATGTCTAGCAACAGTAGATTCCAAAGGCAAAAGCAAAGTTTACAATCAAGACTAGACACTGAGACCTCTCTTATGCTTGCACACATAATGGGAAGGAGCTATACCTGAAACATATAGTCAATTCCCCAAAACATTTTTACTGCCTTGAATTAGTGTATAAAGGTTTAATTTCTAAATGCTGAAACCAATGTACACACATGCCGTCAAATAAAAACTGACAATCTATCTCCACTTTAATCTACCATAGTCATTTGAAATGAATGAGCAGGTACCTTCTCTTGTTAGGGATGTTGAGAAGGAGGGAGAGGAGATGGAGGAGATGGAGGAGATGGAGGAAATGGATGCCTGAACTGTCTCTGAAACCTGCACTCATTAACTTCAAAACACACCAATAAACCCTCGCACACACTCACATTCACACACTCTCCCAGCTCAATGTTCTAATTCTATTTAAGCCTATTAATGCTGCTCCTGTGGTTAGTACACACACACACACACACACGCAGGACAGGCAGGAAACCAGGTGTATGTGTGTACTGACAAGCTGCTTAAGTATCAGCCACTTACTTGATGCCTGAACAGCCTTGTTTACCAGTGCAAACTTCATACTGATACTGATGCTTGTCCAGACGTATGGGACACACCCCAGAAGGACCCACCCCAGTGAGACACACCCCAGAAGGACACACCTCAGTGGGACACACCCCAGAAGGACACACCCCAGTGAGACACACCCCAGAAGGACACACCTCAGTGGGACACACCCCAGAGGGACACACCCCAGTGAGACACACCCCAGAAGGACACACCTCAGTGGGACACACCCCAGAGGGACACACCCCAGTGAGACACACCCCAGAAGGACACACCTCAGTGGGACACACCCCAGAGGGACACACCCCAGCGAGACACACCCCAGAAGGACACACCTCAGCGGGACACACTGTGAGTGTTGATGGTGTCTGTACCCCGAAGTGTGCCCACTTACAGAGACCTCTAGAATTAGCAAATAATGTGTCTAAGATGTGTTGAAATTGGGCTTGAAGTTCAGGGTTTGGGAATTAAGACTAAAATGTATGGTTAGATGTTTGATGTCAAGGTTGTGGTTAGTGTTAGGTCAAGGATTCGGTATGTATTTTCACACAATGTGAAATGTAGGTTCCCACAAGGATAGTAAATCGTGTGTGTGTATGTGCGTGTGAGATACATTATTATCCATGTTCCTAATCCTAAAATCCTTTGGAAGGGTCACAGTCGCGTTCTAGCGGTCCTTTAGCAACGACTACAGGAATATCACCTGGAATATTTCTGAAGCTTCCAGAACATTTCTGGGTGGGATTCCACATTCAGGAGTGTGTGTGTGTGTCTGTGTGGGGGGGGGGTTGAGCTGGAGTTCTCTTTGTAGCTGGACGGGAAGGGCATGTCTTTGGGTTACTGGGGCAACGGAATAACATCAGGTATGTGAAGGATGACCTTTTAAAAAAATATATAAATCGTAACATATTGTGTATATGTTAACAATATGCCATTTCAAAATTGTATGCATTTTCTTGAACAATCTTATGTTGGTGTTACCTTGTACTGTATGTTGGCCCTTCCTGGTTAAGTGGTAATTATGAACTAATATTAAATTGTCCCAAATTTATTTTCATTCAAATGAGGATTTGAGGCACGAATATGCAAGTGCATGTTTTAATGGGATTGAGATATAGAGGTATTAAGGTTGAGGTATAAAGGTTGTGGTAAAAAGGTATAAAGGTAGAGGTTAGGAGATTGAGTTATACTGTAGAGGTAGGCAGGTAGATGTATAGAGGTGGAAGTCAAGTAAGGTAGTAGTAGGTAAAGGTAAATTAATAGACTAAATAAGAGAGGTTAGCTGACATGTGGCTGTAAGCTGGTTGCCTAGCAGCCAACCCTTCCTCAAAGTCTCTGGATCAGTTAAGAGCCTTGTAACATTACGTTGATTTTCGTTACTCTACAAGCAACTCTGAGATGTGTAACATCAGAAGTTTAGAAGCTCCTTGGCCCAGACACATGGTTCTGACAAGAACGTGGTTCTGACATTAATGTTGTTCAGACAGGGATGTGGTTTTGCCATAGATGTGGTTCTGACATGGATGTGGTTCTGACAGGGATGAGGTTCTGACAGGGATGTGGTTCTGACAGGGACGTGGTTCTGACAGGGACGTGGTTCTGACAGGGATGAGGTTCTGACATGGATGTAATTCTGACAGGGACGTGGTTCTGACAGGGATGTGGTTCTGACATGGATGAGGTTCTGACATGGATGTGGTTCTGACATGGATGTGGTTCTGACATGGATGATGTTCTGACCGGTCCATGTCATGTGACACGGTTAATTAGGACTGTTGGTTCCGCCCACACAGGTTACCAAGAGGAAGTACATCCTGTGATGTCAATGAGAGTAACCCCTGTGAAGCCGTCTGGCCACGCCCCCACCCAGCCTTTCCCCACACCGCTCGTCCATCCACAGGACATCGATGGGGAGACGGGGGAGACAGGGGGGGAGAACAGGTGTACAAGGACCCCTGGAGAGAAGGTTCACTTAAATGTAAACAACAACAGCAACAATGAGGAAGAGTAAGAAGACACAACCACACACAACCACACACAACCTCACACAACCACACACAACCACACACAACCTCACACTATAGTAGATTCAAATATGCAAGTGGAACAGAATTTTAACTACGTTGCCGGTTGTAATGTTCTATTTTCATAATAATAATAATCCCAAAATATAAGTCCCAAAAATAGCAATGTTTTGTATTTACTGAACTAAGTCTGAAACAAACTTGTCTCTGCTTGTTCTCAGGGAGGAACAGAAGAAGAACAAGATGAAAGAGAAGAAAGAGAGAAAAGAGCAAAAACAGTAAAATATTACACCTTTAATAGAGATTAAAGTGACCATAGATGACTATTAAAGGGACCATAGATGACTGTTAAAGTGACCATAGATGACTATTAAAGTGACCATAGATGACCATTAAAGTTACCATAAATGACTATTAAAGTGACCATAGATGACTATTAAAGTGACCATAGATGACTATTAAAGTTACCATAGATGATTATTCAAGTTACTGAAAATGACTGTTAAAGTGACCATAGATTACTGTTAAAGTGACCATAGATGACTATTAAAGTGACCATAGATGACTATAAAAGTTACCATAGATGACTATTAAAGTGACCATAGATGACTATTAAAGTGACCATAGATGACTTTTAAAGTGACCATAGATAACTATTAAAGTTACCATAGATGACTATTAAAGTGACCATAGATGACTATTAAAGTGATCATAGATTACTGTTAAAGTGACCATAGATTACTGTTAAAGTGACCATAAATTACTATTAAAGTGACTACCGATGATTATTCAAGTTACTGAAAATTACTGTTAAAGTGACCATAGATGACTATTAAGTGACCATAGATTACTGTTAAAGTGACCATAGATTACTGTTAAAGTGACCATAGATGACTATTAAAGTGACCATAGATGACTATTAAAGTTACCATAGATGACTATTAAAGTGATCATAGATTACTGTTAAAGTGACCATAGATTACTGTTAAAATGACCATAAATTACTATTAAAGTGACTACCGATGATTATTCAAGTTACTGAAAATTACTGTTAAAGTGACCATAGATGACTATTAAAGTGACCATAGATGACTATTAAAGTGACCATAGATGACTATTAAAGTGATCATAGATGACATTTAAAGTGACCATTTCACTCATACGTTTGCGGCATGGCTTGGGACGTACAGTCCCTTCATCAACCTGCATAACTTCCTCTCCCTCTCTGTTTGCCTCTCACAGAAAACAAAAGCAGGAGAAAAGAGAGAGGAAGGAACAGAGAAAGAAGGACAAAGAAGAAAAAGAGAAGAAGCAAAAGGAAGAGAAGGAGAAGAAAGAGAAGGAGGAGAAGGAGGAGAAGGCCAAAGCAGAGGCGTAGGTGTTTTGTCTGATGATGTAACACAGCTTACAGGTCTTCAGGATTCTGAGACTGTTCTAACACAGCTTACATGTCTTCAGGATTCTGAGACTGTTCTAACACAGCTTACATGTCTTCAGTATTTTGAAACTGTTCTAACACAGCTTACATGTCTTCAGGATTCTGAGACTGTTCTAACACAGCTTACACGTCTTCAGGATTTTGAAACTGTTCTAACACAGCTTACACGTCTTCAGGATTTTGAAACCTTTCTGTTTTGATTCACAGTTTGTCTGGTTAACTGTTGTCTATTTCACCTGTTTGTGTATGTGTATTTCCAGGTCTAAAGAGATTACAGTAATAGACCCTTCAGGGAACACCTACTATAATTGGCTTTTCGTAATTACAATGCCTGTCATGTACAACTGTACACTCATCATAGCCAGGTAACACCAACTGATTATATTGATCGTTTACATTTTACATTTACATTATAGCCATTCAGAAGACAATGTTAGACAGAGGGGTCATAAAGGGATTGATTAATTTTATTGTTTAATATAATGATTAAGGGATTGATTGTTTGCTTGATTAAGGTATTGATTATTGACCTTGATAGCCATTCAGCCTGTTTTTACTGTGTGTGTGTGTTAGAGCATGTTTCGAGGAGCTTCAGTCAGACTATCTGGTCTACTGGTTCATTATTGACTACGTCTCTGACTTGGTCTACCTGGCTGACATGGTGTTCAGAACAAGGACAGGTGAGAACACATACAAATACACACACATTCAGGTGAACAGAGACACACATTCAGGTGAACAGACACACACACAGTGCATGTGTTTCTGTTTGTGTGTAGGTTATCTGGAGCAGGGTTTGTTAGTGAAAGACGAGAAGAAGCTCAGAGATTGTTACAAAAAGGTGAGAGGGTTTACATGATGTCATGACATCACCCAGCTTTTAAATCACTTCATGACATCACCCAGCTTTTAAATCACTTCATGACATCACCCAGCTTTTAAATCACTTCATGACATCACCAAGCTTTTAAATCACTTCATGACATCACCCAGTTTTTAAATCCCTTCATGACATCACCCAGCTTTTAAATCACATCATGACATCACCCAGCCTTTAAATCCCTTCATGACATCACCCAGCTTTTAAATCACTTCATGACATCCCCCAGCATGTTTTAATACAACATGTGTTTGGATCCAGTCTGTGCAGTTTAAACTGGACCTGGTCTCCATGATCCCCACTGACATCCTGTATGTCTACTTTGGACTAAACTATCCTGAGATAAGACTCAACAAGCTGTTAAGATTCAACAGGTGAGTCAACCACCATGAGATGAGACTCAACAAGCTGCTAAGATTCAGTATAAGAGAATAAGATAACTTAAAACAACAAGACTCAACAGGTAAGCTACTCAAAATTATCAGTACCAGCTTCCTAATGTCTTTATTCTCTTCTTGTTTCCCTCCAATGCCTTTATTCTCTTCTTGTTTTCTCTCTCCCTCCCTTCTATCTCTCTCCATTTATATTTTGTCACTCTCTCTTCCTCTCTCCATTTATATCTTGTCTCCCCCCTCTCTTTCCATCCATTTATATCTAATCTCTCTCTTCCTCCCTCCTTTCTCTCCATCCATTTATATCTTGTCTCCCCTCTCTCTCTTTCTCCATTTATATCTTGTCTCCCCCTCTCTCTCCATCCATTTATATCTTGTCTCTTCAGGATGTTGGAGTTTTTCCAGAGGACAGAGACTCGTACCAACTTTCCTAACGTGCTGCGTATCTCCAACCTGGTCATGTACATCGTCATCATCATCCACTGGAACGCATGTCTCTACTACTCCTTCTCCAAGGTGCACACACACACACCCACACACACACACACCCACACACACACACACACACACACACACACACCCACACACACACACACACACCCACACACACACACACACACACACACCCACACACACGCCCACACCCACCCACCCACACACACACACCCACCCACACACACACACACACACACCCACACACACATTTGCAATGTCTGAGATTGCACATCTGTCCAGTTTTTCTGTGAATCTCCATATAACATTTGTTTCTCTCTTAATCTGCCATTGATTATTATTATGTTTTGTCTGTCCCTAAAACTTATCTTTTAGCTAAGCCTATTGCACTCATTTGTTAGACCCTGAATCTTCCCCTTTAAGGCTATTGTACTCGTCTGTTTGTCTCTGAATGCTCCCCTTTAAGGCTATTGTACTCGTCTGTTTGTCTCTGTATGTTCCCCTTTAAGGCTATTGCACTCATATGTTTGTCTCTGAATGTTTCCCTTTAAGGCTATTGTACTCATATGTTTGTCTCTGAATGCTCCCCTTTAAGGCTATTGTACTCGTCTGTTTGTCTCTGAATGCTCCCCTTTAAGGCTATTGTACTCGTCTGTTTGTCTCTGAATGCTCCCCTTTAAGGCTATTGTACTCGTCTGTTTGTCTCTGAATGCTCCCCTTTAAGGCTATTGTACTCGTCTGTTTGTCTCTGAATGCTCCCCTTTAA
>JACXGK010013812.1:0-12427 GCA_016801125.1 Novumbra hubbsi
CAACTGTCATGCGTCTGGTCAGGTCTAGCATTATATTATGGCCAACTGACATGCGTCTGATTCAGGTCTAGCATTATATTATGGCCAACTGACATGTGTCTGGTCAGGTCTAGCATTGTATTATGGCCAACTGTCATGTGTCTGATTCAGGTCTAGCATTATATTATGGCCAACTGACATGCGTCTGGTCAGGTCTAGCATTATATTATGGCCAACTGACATGCGTCTGGTCAGGTCTAGCATTATATTATGGCCAACTGTCATGCGTCTGATCAGGTCTAGCATTATATTATGGCCAACTGACATGCGTCTGATTCAGGTCTAGCATTATATTATGGCCAACTGTCATGCGTCTGGTCAGGTCTAGCATTATATTATGGCCAACTGACATGCGTCTGATTCAGGTCTAGCATTATATTATGGCCAACTGTCAAACTGGCCTGTGTTTTGAAAATTCTAAATAAAATAAAAAATGGGACATTTTGGGGAATTTTGGGGAATCATGGACATTGTTTCCTCCGGGCAAAAAAGGAGACGCACCATCTGGCACTTCTTTGAAGGCACCATTAATGCTGAAGAATATAAACGGATTTTGGAGCTACACATGCAGCCATCCAGACAACATATTGTTCCGGGAAGGCCTTGTTAAGTTCTGCAAGACAACGCCAAGCCACATTCAAAGGCATGGCTCCCTAGTGCTGTATGAGTCCTGCCTGCAGTCCAGACCCATTCAAAGGCATGGCTCCCTAGTGCTGTATGAGTCCTGCCTGCAGTCCAGACCCATTCAAAAGCATGGCTCCATAGTGCTGTATGAGTCCTGCCTGCAGTCCAGACCCATTCAAAAGGTTTGGCACCTTATGAAACCAGAAATTCAAGTTCATATTCATTTTTAAACAACACAATACTAATGTTTTTACCTCAGAGATCAGTATTTTGGTGGAATACCACAGATTTTCAATCACAGCTTTCATGTCTTCGCATGTCATCTTGGCATGTTCTCCACCAGTCTTTCTTATTGATGTTGGCGCAAGAAATCAAGCAGCACCTTCCTCTTGATCACATCCCAGAGGTTTTCAATGGGTTCAGGTATGAAGATTGGGCTGGAGATTGGGCTGGAGATTGGGCTGGCCATGACAGGGTCTTGATTTGATGGTCCTCCCTCCACACCTTGATTGACTTGTCGGGGTGGCATGGAGCATTGTCCTGCTGGAAAAAAGACATTAGAGTTGGGAACATTGTTTAGAGCAGATGCACCTTTTCTTCCAGGTAAACCTTGTACATGGCTTGATTCATTTGGCCTTCCAAAAGACAAATCTGCCCAAATCTGCCAGAAGCCTTGCTGGAGATCATCAGTGGGTGCGAGACATTGTGGCTTGTAAGCCTCTCCAGGTCTCCGACCAAGTTGGGTAAAGCAGAAAAGTGGAGTGAACAGAAAAGATTATCTCACTCCAGTCCTCTACGGTACAATCCTTATGGTGTTTTGCTAACCTCAGCCTGGCTCTTCTTTGCTTCTTATTGATTAAAGGATTTTTTGTAGTTTTGTATGACTTCAGCCCAGCCCCTTGGAGCCTATTTTAATCAGTCCTCGTAGTGCACTTCACCCCAGCTGTTGTTTACTATACTGTTTGTAGGTAATTTGAATCAAATTCAAATGAGTTGGTGGTCATACCGGTCAGTGGAGAGTGGTTTCACCCTCTGCCGGTCTGTAGCTTTGTTGTCCTCAAAGTCTGCTGCTTGACCTTGTTCTTATGAACTGCCTTCTTTGAAATTTGAAGGATGGAATTATTAAGCCATTGTTATTACTGGTCAATGTTTTTTTTTTTTTATTCCAATTACTTATTAGGTACTACTAGCAATGTTTTCGCCATCCAGCTGGTTCAATTGCAAGAAGATAGTGATGACCCCAGCAGTGTTTTCCTTGTTAAATAAGACTGGGTTCAGGAGATCACCTTATCAGTACCTCATTCAGTACAATGAGGCGTGCCTGCATGGAACTCAACAGACACTGGAAGGGAATGGCTGTCATACATGTAGAGATGCTCGCTTAAGATTGCAGACCTTGTCCCTCAACTCATGTTGTGGTTTTTTTTGTTTGATTGGTTGACCAGAAGATTCCACTCAGGCTAAACACCTTTAACCTTCTTTCAGTGGAAAAACTAAAGACTCTAGCATTCGTACATGTTAGATGTGAATAATCCACTGGAAGGTTTCGCTGATGCATCAGTGCATAAATCAATATTATTTAATGCATCTCTTTATTATTGGTGATTGAACGAGGAGTCTAATTATTGTTTCAGTAGGGCTTTATGAGAAAAAATTTTGTCGTTGGTGAACAATCTTAAGAGAACCGAGGGCCCTCGCAGCTGCTTGTCTTATGATCTGCTGCGTTCCCCTACAGGGGGAGAGAGGGAGAGAAAGGTGTGGCATGTCCAACTGGCGCCTGGGTCCTGGGCTCTCATTCTTTCCCTAGTCAGGCTTGTAATGTGTCATCTTGGACTGAACTGCTGGAACAAGCAACCCGCTCCAAAGGCACATTTCACTTTAACTGCTCTGGGTCAAGTTGACTGAATTCTAGCTTGTGGTGCGGATCATGACTTTGGAAATTGACATATTTGAGAGAATCAGATCAGTAAGTATTGGTCTCATAACTCAAATACATTTTTATTTTGCATGCTTCATTAACAAAATATATCGACTAGCAGTTAAATGCTCACAGGCCCTTTTTACAATAGTAAAATAAATAAAATGGTAACATTTTCTTTCATACAAAACAAAGGCATGCAATGTATCCCTGAGACTACAAATGACTTGAAGAGCAGGTGACATTGCAAAAAACAATAGTTTAGCCTCGTTGGATTCTTATTGGGTTCTGGAAGACATTACACTCCACCAGAGTTATCCATAATAAAACATAAAAATGTTCCCAGAACACACATTCACATACTCAAATGAAGCATAGTCAGAATTGTATTGGTGTACATGTCATAAAAAAATCAGGAAGTCCCTCTACCCACTTTGTCAATCATATACCCCAAGGACGCCAACCACCCACAAACACTCTGAGGCCAAGTAGAGACATAATCTATTGTCTGATAATACCTAACAAGGTGTTTTAAGCATCAACTCTAAGAGACGTCTATGGAGCAAGTCTTACTCTGCACATCATTGCCATCACTAAATTAAAACATTTTGGTGGCAACATCATGCTATGGGAATTGTTCATTGTGTTAAGGCCTTGGCATCTCTTGAAGATATAAGGGAATCCATCAAAGCACAGAGAAATTATGGAAAAAATACAGACTGTCATGTCCTGGATGCGGGCCCCTAGCCATCTCTATGCTTTGGGGCTCCCATTCAGGGCATGGCACATGGAGAGGCCTCTAGCCATCTCCATGCCGCTGTGGGCTCCCCAGTCAGAGCAGCTGCATTCAGTTGACTCTGATTGGGGAGCCTACTTAGGTTCAGTTTGCACCACACCCGGGGTGGTTTATTGTTTGTTTGTGTCTCAACAACAGCTCACGGTGTGTCTTTCATTTAATTCAAGATTCATGTGAATACTCTACACGTAATTTGTACTTCGTTTTATGTTGGTTGCATACCTTTCATTTTCCGTTTACAGTTCGTGTTAGTTTGTATTGGTTTTGTTTCATTGGATTAAATCACCTTTTGTTTATACAATGTCCGCTTATGGTTCCGCCGCACAACAACACCGTGACACAGATGAAGTCTGAGAGTAATTAAAAATTTCAGAGAAGTTCAAACTTCCAGCAGGACAATGACTCCAAACATAAAGCCAAAGCCACATTGGGGAACCATCAAAACTAAGAAGGTAATTGTCCTGGATAAATGGATGGACCTCAATTCAATGAAGATGTGTGTTAAAAATGTATAAATTATAGATCGCTGTTGACCAAAGATTCCACATAAAACTTCATCTAGCTTTGACAATTCTTCACAGAATGGGCAAAGATATCCAGAAGTGTAAGACATCCAAAGGTTTCCAGAAGTGTAAGACATCCAAAGATATCCAGAAGTGTAAGACATCCAAAGGTTTCCAGAAGTGTAAGACATCCAAAGGTTTCCAGAAGTGTAAGACATCCAAAGGTTTCCAGAAGTGTAAGACATCCAAAGATATCCAGAAGTGTAAGACATCCAAAGGTTTCCAGAAGTGTAAGACATCCAAAGGTTTCCAGAAGTGTAAGACATCCAAAGGTTTCCAGAAGTGTAAAGCTGGTAGGGAGTTTTTTCCTGGTAGGAACTTTCTTTTCTCTCATCTTGCATAGCACCCTACATCCCACTCATCTGGCATAGCACCCTACATTCCACCCACCTGGCAGAGCACCCTACATCCCACTCATCTAGCAGAGCACTTTAAATCCGACCCACATGGCAGAGCACCCTACATCCCACTCACCTGGCAGAGCACCTTACATCCCACTCATCAGGCATTGCACCCCATATCCCACTCATCTGGAATTGCACCCTACATCCCACCCACCTGGCAGAGCTCCCTACATCCCACCCAACTGGCAGATCACCCTACATCCCACTCATCTGGCATTGCACCCTGCCTTAAAATAGGGAACTCACTTTAGAGTGGACCTGGATTTCAGTGATTGCTACATCATTCAAACACATTAGAAACACTTCTCTCCATCTGAACATTTGTTATGCTTAGTTATACAGTGGATTTGTAGAGAATGCCTTTCACCTCAAGCTTTCTCCTTGCATTTTCAGTAATCTGAACAACATGTATGACCCCTTTATCCTTCTTGAATAGTCTCAGTGAAATCCAATCTGTTCTGCAGGAGAGTGCCGGTAGAGACGTCTGCTCTTGGCATTGTGTGTCCTGGACCTTGTTATTGTACAGCCCAGCTAGAGCCTAATGGTCATGTCAGTGTTTCCACACCTTCTCCCATTGCTTTAAGGCTGTTTTTAATAATGAGGTCACTTCGCATAGAATCACTTCACATTGTGTGACAGAAAAATGTTGCTTTGCTAACTATTTTGTACACATCAAGACCTTGACTAGCAGATGTCCGTCTCTGCCTCCTGTTATTGACGTTCTCATGGACGGCGTCTACGACTCAAGGCAGGTGTCTAGAAATGAAAATGAATCAAAGCATAACTAACACAATAACTGAAAAAGTACTTTGATCAAATAAAAAATACCGTTGTACTATACATCAAAAATATTATGGCAAAACACATTTATTTTATTTCTTATGGGATTCATATACTCAACTGTTAGTCATAACAGAATGGCCCAATTATAAAACAAAACATGGCTATGAAGAAAAACATGAAATGACCCCTGTTGAAAAGTCTGCATACCGTCATACTGCGTATTGCCCCCTTTAGCATCAATGAGCATGCAGTCTTTTGTCATAGTTGTCAATGAGGCCCCAAATTCTTGCAGGTGGCATAGCTGTCCATTCATCTTGGCAAAATGCCTCCAGGTCAGGCAAAGACTTCAATCGTCTCGCCTGAACCACACGTTTGAGATCAACCTCAGTTAGGCTTGATGATATAAAGGTCAGGAGACTGTGATGGCCACTCCAGAACCTTCACCTTTTCTGCTGTAACCACTGGAGGGTCAACTAGGCCTTGTGTTCAGGGTCATTGTCCTGCTGTAACCACTGGAGTGTCAACTTGGCCTTGTGTTTAGGGTCATTGTCCTGCTGTAACCACTGGAGGGTCAACTTGGCCTTGTGTTTAGGGTCATTGTCCTGCTGTAACCACTGGAGGGTCAACTAGGCCTTGTGTTTAGGGTCATTGTCCTGCTGTAACCACTGGAGGGTCAACTAGGCCTTGTGTTTAGGGTCATTGTCCTGCTGTAACCACTGGAGGGTCAACTAGGCCTTGTGTTTAGGGTCATTGTCCTGCTGTAACCACTGGAGGGTCAACTTGGCCTTGTGTTTAGGGTCATTGTCCTGCTGGAAAGTCCAAGAGCGTCCCATGTGCAGCTTTCATTCAGAAGAATGCAAATGGTCTGCCAGTATTTTCTGATAACATGCTGCATTCATCTTGCCATCAATTTCCACAAGATTATCCGAACTTTAGCGCTCACACACCCCCAAAACATCAATGAGCCTCCACCATGCTTCACAGCAGGGATGGTATTGTTTTCACTACAGGCCTTGTTGACCCCTCGCCAAACATAGCACCTATGGTTGTGACCATAAAGCTGTATTTTGGTTTCATCACTCCACATGAAAGTGTGCCAGAAGCTGTAAGACGTGTCAAGGTGAAGTCTTATATATTGTAACCAGGCTTTTTGGTGGCATTGGTGCATTAAAGGCTTCTTTCTGGCAAACTCGACAAGTGTTGTCGTATTGTGCTCCTTCTTCCAGAGCAGCCTGTGTTTCTCCTGAGGTCACCTTCAGGGTTTTTCTTTGTATCCCGGACAATTCTTCTGGCAGTTGTGGCTGAAATCTATTTTCAATCTACCTGACCTTGGCTTAGTATCAAGAGATTCCAGATTTTTCCACTTCTTAATAAGTGATAAGTACTAATTGGCATGTTCAAGGCGTTAGATATATTTTTATATCCTTTTCCATCTTTATAAAGTTCCATTATCTTGTTACACAGGTCTTTTGAAAGTTTTCTACTTCCCATGGCTCAGTATCTAGCCTGCTCAGTGCATCCACGTGAGAGCTAACAAACCTTTTCACTATTTATACACAGACACTAATTGACATTTCAAAAGCCGCAGGGGTACCTTTAATTGCCATTTTAACCTCTGTGAGTCACCTTGTGTGTCTGTAACAAGGCCAAACATTCCGGGGTATGTCAACTTTTTGATCAGGGCCATTTGGGTGATTTCGCTTCTCGTTATGATTTCAAATGGAGCCAAACAACACTGGGATAACACAATCTCTGCCACGGTATGCAAACATTTGAGCACAACTGCATATATATATTAGTAAACACTTACTACCTAAATGAATGGCTGTAGTTTGCCTTGCCGATGCTTGTGTGTATACAGTCACATGTGTTTGTGTCAGTGTGTATATGTGAAGTTCTGATGCCAGTTAAGCTGCCCGGTCAGATTTCTGTACACTGAAATTGACACCTGTTTTTTTTACAACACGTGGCTGCATCAAATGGGCTCTGGCTTCTAACTCTAAAAAGTGTAATCCATTAGAATAATTTAAAAAGAGTCACTGTAATCCTTGTCTCAGATCTATTCTGGTTTTTGTCAAGTTAAGCAATTGCAGACAATTCCAAAATAATTTGGCAAGATGATTGAAGCAGCCTGGTACCACACTTAAGTCAAAGGGCCTGTATGTATAGTCTGACATTATTACATCATAAGCTTTTACCTAAAGTAAATATTTGTTTTCTGTGAAACGAATAGGAGATATTGTTTTTGAGCTAGTAAACTTCTGTTGTTCCTCTTTATAAATGATGGATGCCGGTGAGAGACATCCCATCTGTTTCGCAATGTTTTTCACTATGGTTTTACAGTGGTTTTATTAAAATCTAAGAATCTACATTTAACTATTTTGTCAGAGGAATCCATGCTGTCCCTGGATACATATTTGTCTTTTAGCTTTTGATACCTCTACATTGTTCATTTTTCTCTCTCTCCAATTTTTTTTATTTGTAATCTCTCATTTTACATAAATGTGTTCATCTTAATAAACCATTACAAATTACCGTAGCTACACTTTGTGTCCCTCTTGACAATAGGAGTACGTGCACAAATGTTTCCCCCTAGTAGTGAATCCGACCAGAATATTCTGCAGTCAGGACCTTACAGATGGAGTCAATCCTGAAGTCCAATGGCTCCCAGTTTTCTCAATCAGGAGCCAAGAACCACTTAGCATTACTTCGTAATGGTTCTCCCCTGTGCAGGGACCTGTCCCCTGTCTACAGACCCAGCTGGTACAGGCTCTGGCTTGGCTCCTATGGAGCTAGCTGGCCTCTCCTAAGAAGCACATATGGAAACTCATCTGTTTGTCTGGGATGGTAATGGTTGGATTAGCACACAAGTTATGTCAACATTGTCAAAGCCCAATATGGCTGTGCCAGGATGATAATCCTGTAATAAACATGTTTTGTTCTAATGTATTTGTTCCTGTACAAAATATGAGTATTTTGATGCTGGGTTGTACCACCTAATCTAATGACTTTAATTAAATAAACCATATAATCATGGAAAATGCACAATACACATTGTTCTGCGGACGAACCTGGTCTGTTTCATTTCTCCATCACATGGTTCTAAGGCCTCGGCCCAAACCATGACGCCATGTATTGCTCTTCTATTTTAACTGAAAACATTGTTCTCATTATAGATTTTATGAGCCGTCAGTGTGTGACTCCGAACTGATGGGACTGGGGGACAATGCTGCCCTCGACTGTATCGTACCCCTTCTCACACGGTGACCTGACCTGAACCGTACTTGCCTGAATTATTTTCCTCCCCCATTGTCGTTCGTAGTAAATGCACAGACGCTCCTATGGAAGTTAGCTTAGTGGAGGCTCTTGTGCTTATTTTTCTATGGTGGTCGTGTGCCACACCGGACCTGAGCCAGCATGGTGCAGCTCGGCCTGGCTTACGTTGGCTTGGTTTGGGACGCCTCGTGATGGGACAAAGGGTGTTAGACATGGTCCTGAACGGTTGGGGGCTGCAAGCAGAGCCCAGATGTTACGCAGATGATTACAGTAGACTGCAGGAATGTAAAACCGGAGAAGAAAAGGTGGAGGAAGAGGACAAAAAAGGGTGGAAGAAGAGGGGAATTGGCGCAGCTAAATCCAACACTTCCACTGGATGTGGGCCTTGGCCCTGTAGAGGCTGAATGATGGGGCTGGATGGTCCATAAGGTCATGTCTGGCAGGTCTATGCCTCTCCACTCCAGGCTTCCACGTGGATGGTCCATAAGGAATCATGTCTGGCAGGTCCATGCCTCTCCACCCCAGGGTTCCACGTGGATGGTCCATAAGGAGTCATGTCTGGCAGGTCCATGCCTCTCCACCCCAGGGTTCCACGTGGATTGTCCATAAGGTCATGTCTGGCAGGTCCATGCCTCTCCACACCAGGGTTCCACGTGGATGGTCCATAAGGAGTCATGTCTGGCAGGTCCATGCCTCTCCACCCCAGGCTTCCACGTGGATGGTCCATAAGGAATCATGTCTGGCAGGTCCATGCCTCTCCACCACAGGGTTCCACGTGGATGGTCAATAAGGAGTCATGTCTGGCATTCGCGAAACAGACTAAGCCGTTGTTCAGGAAACACAGATTAAGCCAGGGGATCATACTGCGAGGGGCTCTGACACTAAACTAATACTAGTGGGCATTATACATTGTGTATGAGGGAGACACTTCATTGTTCACCATACGGAAATATTTGGATATTTAGCACCCCTTTTCCAAATAATTTGGGATACTGAGCAAAATGCAAAGAAAACTAAATGCAATGATAGCAATGAAATAATTTAAACACTGTTTTCAATAAAACATAATACAAACACACAACGCACTCAATAACATCAGATATGATTCTTTAGTTGAGATCACAACAACAAATCCAGTACGTCCTTGCATCAACAACTGCATAAAAACTAAAACTGTAACGTAAACAAGATCCAGAAAATTGTTCACGTTGTCCAAGCCCAAGCTCATTTTAAGGATTATGGCAAAGTGTAAAACTGTCCTGACAATTTTATTTTTATTATTATTTTCGACCATCATGGAAGTCGCATTCTCCGGACTAAAGGGGGGCATCCATCTTGCACATCTGTGAATGCACCATTAATGCTGAATAATGTATGCAGTATTTGGAGCAACATCTAGACATGCTGCCATCCAAACATCTTTTTCAGGGAATGCCATGCATGTATACATACAGTGGCTTATAAAAGTATTAAACAAACAATTATTTAATTTAACTGAATTGGAAATAATACATTGACCTCTGATTGACACTTTAGTTTACAAAACTGAAGTCAAAATCAATATTTGTAAGGTAACATTGTTTTCATGTTGGGAAACATTTATTGGCCGAATAAAACAACTGAAATACCTTGTTTACCTAGATATTCAACCCATGTGCTGTGGAAGTTCCCAGTCTACATTTATGAAAGAAATGTATGATAATCAATAATAAATTAAAATAGCAAATTCATTTATTATGAATGCACTTACCACTCACTAGCTGTGTGTTTTTTTCACCTAGCATTTACTGTAAGTGGCTATGGATAAAAGTGTCTGCTAAATACCTAAAAAACTAAAATGTGAGGAAAGGGGGTGTGGTCCGATGAGACCTACATTAGCAATGATAATATCTGCATACATATTATTGAATGAGATATTCAAGAGGGATGTTAGTCTTTGGGTTAAAACCTCAGTTGCAGCTTTTGTGGTACTGACCAATGAAGAAGTAGGCGGGTGTCAGCATCATGCTGTGGGAATGCTTCTCATCAGTAAGTATTGGACATCTTGTTAAAGCTGAAGGAAGAATTTATGTAGCAAAAGAGCTTTGGAGGATATTCTCTTTTCAGCAAGAGTATAATACCATGTCCAAAGCTAAACTCAATAGGAAAAAGGTACGTTTCCAACACTGCTGTAGTCAAGGCCATAATCTCAATCTAATTAATATCAACATTTGAAAATTGCGGACCGTAGGTTGTAAAATGTGATATATATTTAGTATTTATATACTGATCAATATACGCAGACCTAACTAAATAAATGCACAAATATATTTGTATGTGCGTGAGCTTATGTGTGAAACACATTACATTTAGATAGGGGTGTCCCAGTTATGAAGGGGGTGGAGCAGAGCTGGGGGAGTGGCATAGGGAGTTTACAGACACACCTATAAAAGAGCAGTCTACATCATGCTGTCCCATGAACGTTCAGTCATTCTGGATTGCTACAATACAAAAACTATATGTGTCCCTTCTTCTCTGGTGTGAGACGTACTTTAGAACTCAGCTTCAGAAACAGGTATTTACGTAGTATTTATGAATACATTAGTTGCAATCATCAACCGTCAATATGTATTTATTGATATTAAATGTATTTGCAGAGGAGCATTTTCCAGTGTCTGTGTCAAAGAGTTGTATTTACCTCTGCTGTTACCAGCAGAAAATCTGGGAGATGCTTGTCTCCTTATTTTGACTTACAGTTTAGTCATCAATTAATCATTCATGGCACAACCAGCAATTACTAACATGTAGTACTAATAAAGGAGTAGACAGTTTATTTTCATGTCAACACCATTAGATAAACTCAGGATGAATATGAAGACAGTTAAATTTACCTGAAATTCTCTAAATACATGTGGGATGATAAGAGATTGGAACTAAACTTTCAGTACATTACATCACAAGGGAAAATCTTTCTTTGGTTATCCTCAAAGAATATAGCTTAGTGTTAAGTAGTTGATGTGTTCATAAACCATTAAAACATGTTTAATCCATTTCATGAAAAAAACTTATTTTCAGATATTTCAAATTGTCACCATGAACTATAACTTTTTTTTACATGCAATGACACAACTTTATAATATTTTAGCCCAAAATCTGGGTATTTTGAATCTCTCAATTCTACCAATTTGGGATTGAGCCTTGGACTACAAAGCAATTTATTAATCATCACGTCAATCTCATCCATGCTTAAACAATGAAACGTTAACTCTTCCAGTATTTCTGCAAGAAATGTTTAACTGTCCCAATGTGTTGAGCACATGTTTCTGCTGAGAGGTTTTCTTAGGGACACGTTGGTTCCAGTTCCTCACAGTCTCAGTTTAATTCAGCGAGTCAGTGAATAACTGGCTAAAAACTCAAATGGAGTTGATTATGATGATGATTGATGAGGGTGATGATTTTTTCCCGAGGCAGATAAGAATGAAGACGGCTTCAGCCCTGCTGTCCCTTCTCTCTCTCTGTGTCGCTCAGAAGTGGAACCAGCAGACATCTGGGTGGGAAAAAGGTGATGAAGGCCAGATACTATTTATTATGTGTTGATGACAACTTCACAGAGTAAAATATGCCAAATATACGAGCATTGGAATTGTGGTGTATTATTGCTTGACTTGAACCACTGTGGTACAGTATAGCTCACCTTCAGTATCTGAGTGTTAAATGGGCTATTATGTGCTATCTCTTGACTTGAACCACTGTGCTACAGTATAGCTGATCTTCAGTATCTGAGTGTTAAATGGGCTATTATGTGCTATCTCTTGACTTGAACAGCTGTGGTACAGCATAGCTGATCTTCAGTATCTGAGTGTTAAATGGGCTATTATGTGCTATCTCTTGACTTGAACCACTGTGCTACAGTATAGCTCACCTTCAGTATCTGAGTGTTAAATGGGCTATTATGTGCTATCTCTTGACTTGAACCACTGTGGTACAGTATAGCTCACCTTCAGTATCTGAGTGTTAAATGGGCTATTATGTGCTATCTCTTGAC
>JACXGK010013813.1:0-12401 GCA_016801125.1 Novumbra hubbsi
CTACAGTAACACGGTCCTCCCTGTATCATAACTACATCCTACAGTAACACGGTCCTCCCTGTATCATAACTACATCCTACAGTAACACGGTCCTCCCTGTATCATAACTACATCCTACAGTAACACGGTCCTCCCTGTATCATAACTACATCCTACAGTAACACGGTCCGTCCTGTATCATAACTACATCCTACAGTAACACAGTCCTCCCCTTCTACTGTAACTACGTCCTGCAGTAACAAGCTTTTCCCCCTCCATAGTGAATACATTCTAGCTTCAGGATTAGGGTTGTTTACACCTGACATCCTTCCATAGGACCCCTAAGCCTGCTGCCTCTGATCTCACCCCTGCAATCCTCAAATCCCCAATCTGGCTTCAGTATGGCTGGTATTCGGCTCCTAGTGGGGGTTTTGAATACATGAGCACAAACATTCCTGCAAGCCCTAGAGATATTGTTAATAGGGTGATTAGGTCCTGCATACCTTCTGCAGGTGTTTATGTGGATGTGTTATTGCGCGTGTGTGTGTATGCATGTATATGTTGAGTGACTGCAGCTGTGGTTAGGTCTCTGTTCAAATGACCTAGGTGTCAATAGGGTGTCAGAGAGAGATAGTGTCTGGAGATAGTCGATTAGGACAAAGGTCCTCTTACACATCCAGCCAGTCCATTCTACTTACCACATTACAGCAGAACATTTTAGCTGAAACCCGATTGGTATAGAACACATTTTCAGGCAACAACCACATTTGAGCTTGCAGGCCCTTGCTGGCCCTCTAGTGACAAGGGGTCACTAGAGGGCCAGAGTAAGTAAGTAAGTAAGAGTAAGGCAGCTCCATCAGTCATCTGCACCAGCTAGCCTAGATGGTGCCAGGTGAACTCACTGAGCCCTATATATGAGTCTTGGCAAAGTATGCTGGTATCAAGATTCAAACCCTAAACCTAAAATCCATTAGAGGTTCTTGTCGTTGAAGCTCTTGGGAAGTTATTTTATAATCTCTTGTAAAAGGTTAGCCCCCCTTTATTTGTAAAGGTTTTGATCGGTAAACATGTTATTGTCGTTTAACATGGTGTGATTTAGGGCTAGATAGCAATCCGCTTTGGTTGGAGCTTTTGTGTGTGTTTCCTAATAGGTCATGTCATTGTGTTTTGACTGTCTTTGATTGTTGTTTATTTGGATCGATGTATGACAAGCTTGATGAAGGCACTCTTATCTTAGCTCAGCTGTGGGCATGCAGGGCTGGGTGATATGATAGGGAACCTTTCCCCTCTCAGCATCATCCCCCTCAACCAGAGTGTAAACAGCCATGAAGGCTGTGGAGCTTCACATGACTCCTAGTAAATGTTAAAGGGCTTAGGAAGCTCAGTGTGCTTTGCCAGTTTTAAAGGTCAGTCACTGGGGGGTCTGTAGCCTATAGCATGTACATTGAAAACTAAGTAAATGCACAGCGTGCAGCTGAGACATGCTGAGAAAATGATGATGATAGTTTATGTGAATTTTTTACTAATGAAGTGCACTGTCAAATTAAAATATTTCTGTCAACATTTTATTTGACATTTTAGCCCATTAGCAGATGTTTTTGTATTCCACGTTTTGGCCTGAGAGGATTTTTAGATGAGTGGAGCGATAGTCTGTTCAATAGGGTATATGTCTGTGTAGTTCTGCTCTCTAAGATCTCTAAGCACTCTGTGGGAAACATGTCAGAATAGGAGTACTGATCTATCATCAATTTGACCGTTTGAGATCAGGGGTGGGCAAACTTGGACTGGCTCTAAGGCCAAAATAAGGATTTAGAAATTGATCAGAGAGCTTGGCAGTGGATCGAGACACTTCAGGGAGTTGCCAGCCCGGAGTTGCTAGCACGCTAATCCCTGCTATCGGGCAGTGTCTGGAAATGTCCATCTGCTGTCAACAAGGCCAAGTTCATCTCAGCTTATGCTGCTTTCCAGGCTCTTGACTTTCTGGCCCTGACAGAAACAGAGATTTCCAAAGACCAAACTGCTCTCTCTCTCTCTCTCTCTCTCTCTCTCTCTGACTGGGTTTAGTCCAAGAGCGTCTGGTTGCAGTAGTAGAGGCATACTTGTTGCTTCAAATGGGTTAGAATTCTCTTCCTGCTTGCTCACCCACGTGTTTCCTCTGTTCAGTTCCAGGTGGTCAGTGTGGCCGTTCCATTCAGGCTCAGCGTTGTCGTCTGTCAACCAACAGGCACTTTGGGGTTCCGCAGTAGTTTTGACATTCCGATTAGTTGATTCCCACGTGATGGCTCATCCTGTGACTACATTATCTTGTGAACTCCTACTCACAAAGCAGGCAATGCACTCATCTACTCTTAACCAGGTGTCTGTCAACTGATCTCACCGTTACACCACTCAAGTCTGACAGAAGCTCTTTGCATTGCCCAAGCTAACACTGTCCTCTGTTCTCATCCTCCTGGATCTATCAGCTGCCTTCGACAATGTGAGTCACAACGTCCTACTTTTCACTCTCTCTGATTTGGCATCTCAGGCTCTGCTCACTCTCGGAAACAGGCCGCTCCTACCAGGTGACAGGGAGAGGACCAGTGTCTGCCATGCCGCATCTTACTACTGGTGTTCCCCAGGGCTCAGTTCTTGGCCATCTTTGTTTCTCTCTAGGGTCTATCCTATTTGCACATGTTTTTGGATTGTGATAGGGTGGAGTGTAATAGGGCATTGAAGAGGGTGGAGTCTGATAGGGTGGAGAGTGAAGTGAGGAGTGTGATGGGGTTGAATGAGGAGGGTGGAGTGAAGAGTAGGGAGTGGGTCCTAGCTCAGGCAACAGCTGCCAGGGTTAGTGGGAGGAAATTAAACTCCGGAGAGAGTGGATTCGGACTCTATTGTTCTGCAGAGATTCTGTAATATCCTGTTGCCACAACAGCACTGAGTAAGATAGACAACAGTCCTGAATCCTGGGGCTTCTGCTGCTTTGCTCGTTACCCTCCAAACAGACTCTCATTGAGGCTGAAATGGCACACTGGTGGTGAAATGCCCTATCTAGGAAACAAGGTTTCCATTTCAGAAGCATGTTGCTGATGTGTTTCCAGTCAGGTAAATCACTTTTTGTATTATTTGTAGTATGAATTCCTCTCCACAAAGAAAACGTCAGCACACGAGTGGGAAGATTGTTTCTGAAAGACTGTTCTTGACAACTTTTCATCTTTTCACTATCAGCACCCATGAGGTCTCTGAGGCCGGTTTTATTCCGGTCTGCCAAACCCCTAGTCCTAATTGCCTCTGTCTAGGTTTGTAATAAGATCACGGCTGAGTCCCTAATATTCCCTATATAGTGCGCTGCATTGTACCAGGAGGGGGATTAGGATGTCATGTTGGGACAGAAAGCCCTTCTCTGGATGGTTATTGAGGCAGTGGAGTGTCTCTAATGAGAGGGTCATTAGCTATGACGGACCTGGTAACTGACCTCCTGCTACCGTCCCTAACCAACTACAAAAGTCAGGGGTCAACATGAGCGCAGGCACCGAGCAGGGTCAAGTTATTCTTCATCCACGAGGTCAAGGTTCAAAGTCTGTCACTTGCCTTTTAAGACTAATCACATGCCAGCCCTAGATTGATTAGATTTTTCCCGCTTTGGATACACAGACCAGGTCTAACTAACTTTTAAAATACGACCCGTCTTCTGCTTGTAAGGGTTCTAGCGGAGTGTCAGAGCCGACGACCCATCTTCCTCTTGTAAGGGTTCCAGCTGAGCCGACGACCTGTCATCTGCGTAGTGGCGGCTGTCCGTTATCCTCCCTGCCCTTGGGATTCAACCACCGTATCTCCTGGGGCAATGTTCAGCTCTGGCATAACTTTCAAAATCAAAAATACCAATGAGCCATCCTTCCGTATCATACATCCCACCCATAAACCCAGGGAACACAGGAATGGATTAGGTCAAAGGGTTGGTCCCGGATGAGTCTTCAACATGTCTTTGAGTAAGAGGCACCCGAAGACAATGGCCTGGCACGGACTGACAGATGTGTAAGTGTGAAAGATGTTGTTAGCAAAGCTTCATTGTGTGTGATAACAGACACATAGCAGGCTTGTTCCTCTGAGGCCGGATGGACCCGTTGGTCCAGGAGTGAGGTCATCAGGCCTGCATCTAACCCGCTCAACCAACCCTCCTGCTCTGCACCGTCACATTCAGACAATTCAAATGTTGTTTTGACAAAGCCAGTTTCATGTGTGAACTGTTCTCTGGCAGTGTTATGAAGTCACGGTCACTTCATTTGTCACACGATTCACCATGCCTTCAACCCCAATGGCTCACTAACACTCTCCACAGGACCCTTCTACAGACCTGGGCACGAGGATCTCTATACTGGGAATAGAATGGAATTTGGGAGCCAGACATTGAGTGCTGTGGGTGTTTAGGGGGTTTTGTTTTGATGTTACCCTTTCCTGTCCAGCTATACATAATCTAGTTACGAGGAATTAACCTACTCAAAAACATGCACACACACAGAAACATACACACACACAGAAACATACACACACACACACAGAAACATACACACACACACAGAAACATACACACACACACACATAAACATAGACACACACAGAAATCGGCACACACACAGAAACTTGCACACAAACTAAATATTATTTTTTCTGGTCCTTCTTTGTCGCATCAACTCCCACTGGCCGGGCTGCCAAGTACGTGTGTTTGTGGAACATTGGCTTCACAGCTGGTTCTTATTAGGCAGGTGTGTTTGCATTACGAGTGCATACAGTACAGAGCTGTAAATATGTAGTCTTGAGTGTAGGCTTTGCATTTGCATTTGGGTGCTGGTGTCTTGACAGCACAAGGACCAAAATGGTGTCAATGCAAATAAAGTTGGCTATCATGAGGCAGGAAAAATCTGAATAGTTTATCAAAGACATAGCCAAAACATTAGGTGTGCTGAAATCAACTTTTTGATACTTTACATTTAGAATAAAAAAGAAAGCACTGGTTACCTCAACAATGGCCTATGACGTGCTAGACCAAGGAAGACAGAATGAAGAAAGAAAACAACAAAGAACCGTTCGACAGATCAGGACCCTTTGGGAGATGGGCGTGAATTTGGTGACCACTACCTTTCGCAGAAGACGGCACCAACCAAATTACCGAGGCTGAACTTCATCGAGCCAAACATCCTCCTTGCTCAACCAGAAAGTTTAGACTGGAATCCCTTCACGCCGAAAGAAACACACTCCCTGGTGTTCTACCTTTATTAAGATCACAGAAGGTTAAGAGAGTTTTCTTAAGGGAATGATATGTAAGCTTTACAATTTGGCGGTTTGATCACACAAAGAAGGAAAAGCACTGCTTCAAATAGTGCCTTAAAGAGCTTTGCGACCACTTCACTGTCAAGATATTTTTTTTCAGTAAAAGAGACGTGTGGTTACCAAGCAAATGTAACCCGTTTGGTTGCTTTGGCCAGTGTGGATTACAGGCTTAAGGAGTACAGCTGCGTTTTCGCACTCCGCCTTTACATCGATCAACCACAGTGTTAAACTGCTTCGTAGCTGTTTAGAGTGTTCAGCTTCTTATAACCTGAATGAACGGAGCTCATGCAGCAGTTGTGGAGCGGCCGGTGGCACACAGCAACAATACCCATACCCCCCTCTGCCCCCCACAGACCATGGCCACGTCCCCGATCCCCAGCGAGTGCTCTGCTTTTCAGCGGCAGTCCAGCCGGCCCTGGTCAGAGGTAGCCCGTTGCCTAGGGAGTAGGGTTGTATTTGTGGTGTGGACTAGATCCAACCAGATAGCAACGTCGGCACTAAAGCGGCGGCCGTTATCAGCCGCTGCATCCGTTGGGCCGGGTGGCACGTTCCCCCTGCATCAGCATTTCTAATCGGGCCACTCGGTCGGCAAAGAAACGTGTGTGGGGGTGTGGGGCATATGTTAGCCCATATACCAGCCCTCTCCTTAGTCCGCAGCCTAGTACCCATGGACTAAAGATTGCGGTGCCAATCTTGTTCTTCTAACAATGCTTTTTTAGAAGGAGGCATTTGGTATGGAAATGGAGATTTGAGACTATCAATGACAGAGCAACGGATCTGTTCTCCTTAGCAACCATCTACTAGTGTACAAACAGTGGCAAGTGACTGACCTGAAATATGTGGAGTTATGACACAAGACATTCATACATCTATGACTGTGTGTGTGTGTTTGGGCGTTTGTATGATTGTTTTGTGTGTGTGTGTGTGTACGTGCCTGTGTGTGTTTGTTGCATGTCCTACAAAGACCTTTTTTCTCTGTTTTAAACTGTCATACTGCACTGTTCCAAAGGGTTATAAAAGGAAACTAATCCAACAGGCACGCCCTGTCACCACACTGAATGGAGGCCGGTGTCCCAAATGACACAGTTTCTAGAATAGTGCACTACATTTGCAACCGCCCTATTGAGAGAGAAATCTGTTTAGAGGAGCAGAGAACCAGTTTCTGCAGGATTCAGCTGTGATTTCAGTCCTTGTCGATCTCGATTTTGTGCCACCCGGTCCACATTGCTGAGACCAGATTCAAACACCTGGCATAACGACACCCCAATCTGGAATTGGTGTACGATACTCCTGGGAGAACACAAATAAACATTCAGTAGTGAGTGTGTGTGTGTGTGTGTGTTCTTGCAAGCAGTCTTTAATCTCGTATTCACTGTTCCTTTTCGCAATATGCCATGAATTCAGGCAATTTGTTTGCAATAAAGATTTTTGTCCAAAATGCTTGTCACGGGAACACCCTGACCATTCCTCAATGACACTATAGTCCCTATAGTGCAATAGTGTTGAACTGGGTCCATAGGTCTTTGACCTTATATAGAGAGAATAGGTTACTCTCTTTGGTCATATATCGAGAGAATGTGTATCCATGACTGAATTACTACTTCCTGTAAACAGAAACAACTTAGTAGAATTACACTGTTACTCCAGGTTTTATCAGAGTTGTTATCGTGATTATCTCATATCCATTCGTAATATCTTTGCTTGTTTCCTAATCACTGATATACCACAGGGCATTGACATGTAGCTATAATGTTGTTGCACATTCTCAAAATAATAAGCTTTGTGTTGACTTTGGGTCTTCCATCTATTGACTGACATTAAAGGAAGGGGGCCAGACTGTGTTTCAGTCCCACAACGGTAAAAAACTGCTTTTGCTTCTGATTTAAAGGAATGTTCTAAATACCACAGTTAATTATCTGTAAATTGTCTGTCTGAATGAAGTCAAGTTTAGTGGCCTACATCAAGGCAGAAGGCCTGGTCTGTCTGACTGAAGTCTAGTTTAGTGGCCTATATCAAGGCAAAAAGCCTGGTCTGTCTGACTGAAGTCTAGTTTAGTGGCCTACATCAATGCAGAATGCCTGGTCTGTCTGACTGACGTCTAGTTTAGTGGCCTACATCAATGCAGAACGCCTGGTCTGTCTGACTGAAGTCTAGTTTAGTGGACTACATCACGGCAGAAGGCCTGGTCTGTCTGACTGACATCTAGTTTAGTGGCCTACATCAAGGCAGAAGGTCTGGTCTGTCTGACTGACGTCTAGTTTAGTGGCCTACATCAATGCAGTAGGCCTGGTCTGTCTGACTGAAGTCTAGTTTAGTGGCCTACATCATGGCAGAAGGCCTGTTTGAGAATTGTGCTGCCGTTGACTGTGAATAGGGTTGAGGTGTTTGGAGGGAAGTCATGGGTGTTTGAAGAGAAGTGAATTAAACAGACTAGTTGAATGTGACATTTCATTAGAACATTTTCACTCTGGAAAGTATTTAGACCCGGTCCCTTTCTTCACATTTGGTGGTGCACCTAATTTATAATTAAATGTATACTATTTGTGTTATTGAAACTGAAATATCTATTATAAACATTTAGAAACACAACACTTTAAATTCACTTCAGTAATACACTTAAATCTCTAACACTTGATAGAAGTCCACCTGTGGCACATTATATTTATTGGACAACATTTTTATAAAAAGACACACCTGTTTAATTAAGGTCCCACACTTTACAGTGCATGTCAGAGAAAGAAAACTGAGCTGTGAAGTCTAATGAACTCCAAAGATTCATGCTGAAATGGAATTGATCTTGGGAAGGTTAAAACAAAAACCACTTGCTAAAACATTGAATGTTCCTGTAAGCACAGTGGTCACCAGAAGTGTGAAATGGAAGACCGTTGGATCAACCAAATCTAGCCAAACAGAGATCTGACAAAAAGGGACCTGTTCAAGCAGGTGACCAGGAACTCAAAGGGAATTCTAATAGAGCTTCAGAGTTTCTCTGCAGATATCAGAAACAAACTGGCGAGAAACTGGCCAAAACCATGTTAGCAAAGCAGGTAGAGCAATATTGTATTATGCAAACGGATCTCAGAATCTGTCTGCACATTGTCCTTTTCCAGGAAATCCCAAGTACCTTAATAACACATTACATTTAGCTATGGTCCTTTTGGGGCTGCATGTTTGACAGTCATGAAAACAAGCATTTTGTGTTTCCAACATCAGCTAATGTAGCTCAGCCAGCCTGTCAAATTGTTCTGTTATTTTCTGTGCACTGACCAAGGGTATTGGAGAGTGTGTCAGTGCACTGTCCAAGAGTATTGGAGAGTGTCAGTGCACTGTCCCATGGTTTTGGAGAGTGTGTCAGTGCACTGTCCCAGGGTATTGTGGAAAGTGTGTCAGTGCACTGTCCCAGGGTATTGGAGAGTGTGTCAGTGCACTGACCCAGGGTATTGGAGAGTGTGTCAGTGCACTTTCCCAGGGTATTGGAGTGTGTGTCAGTGCACTGTCCCAGGGTATTGTGGAAAGTGTGTCAGTGCACTGTCCCAGGGTATTGTGGAAAGTGTCAGTGCACTGACCCAGGGTATTGGAGAAAGTGTCAGTGCACTGACCCAGGGTATTGGAGAAAGTGTCAGTGCACTGTCCCAGGGTATTGGATAAAGTGTCAGTGCACTGTCCCAGGGTATTGGATAAAGTGTCAGTGCACTGTCCCAGGGTATTGTGGAAAGTGTGTCAGTGCACTGTCGCAGGGTATTGGAGAGTGTGTCAGTGCACTGTCCCAGGGTATTGTGGAAAGTGTGTCAGTGCACTGTCCCAGGGTATTGTGGAAAGTGTGTCAGTGCACTGTCGCAGGGTATTGGAGTGTGTCAGTGCACTGACCCAGGGTATTGGAGAGTGTGTCAGTGCACTGACCCAGGGTATTGGAGAGTGTGTCAGTGCACTGACCCAGGGTATTGGAGAGTGTGTCAGTGTACTGTCCCAGGGTATTGGAGAGTGTGTCAGTGCACTGACCCAGGGTATTGGAGAGTGTGTCAGTGCACTGTCCCAGGGTATTGGAGAGTGTGTCAGTGCACTGTCCCAGGGTATTGTGCCCATTCAAATGGGTTTCTGAGGTAGTCCTGTTTCATGTTGGCAAGTGGAGGCTTCTCCTGGAACATTCAAACCTCATCCCTCAGTTCCAACACAGGGAGAGCACTTTACTGCACCAAAGCCACCTGGTTTTCAGTCTAAAAGCACTGCTGTGTGCTCCGCTTTCATGACCGCAGAGTTCGGGAAAATAAAACTCTGTTTCAGTGGTCTCGTCTTGACAATACTGTGGCAACGTCGCGTCCACCCGTTTGAGGGCCTTAGAGCCCCTCGTTTCCCTGTCATGGCGTGTTCCATCTATACACATCCTGAGACCACAGTCTGTACATTTTAAAGGGACTAGTTATCACCGTACCTCTCATTCGCTATTAATAGGAGGCCCTTGTTACTATCTGTGGCTTCATCCACTTGAAAGGCAAAGTGTTTGTCTTGTATCTTTTCACTGAGCTGCTCTTCCAAGTCCTCTGACACATCTTGTTGTTTGACAAAGGAATTATTTTTAGTTGCTTTGCACCCGTCTTATCGAGCAAACCATATCAATAACAGCTGTCAGAATTGACTCTTCTGCAATTGCGTGTGTGTAGTTCTTTTTTGTTTTACACTAGTATCACACTTAAGTTACTTGTTTTTAGGCACAGGACACACGGTTCTTTCCTCCCACCACTGTGCTCATAAAGCAGAGGGAACGGTTTGACTCGTTATAATGCCTGGTTGGATCAGTTTAGCGCCTGACGCTTTGGTTGATGTTGTCTCACGGGCCGTTTTTGGTTTGCTCCAGGGACAAATCTTTGTCTCACTCTTTGCTTACCCTCTTCCTGGTGATTAGTTTGGCAAGACAGTTAGCCTACTGTTGGTCTTCACTTCTGTCCTGAACACTGTTGGTTGGAGAGGACAGGACTTCTGTCCTGAACACTGTTGGTTGGAGAGGACAGGACTTCTGTCCTGAACACTGTTGGTTGGAGAGGACAGGACTTCTGTCCTGAACACTGTTGGTTGGAGAGGACAGGACTTCTGTCCTGAACACTGTTGGTTGGAGTGCCCTCTGTGGTCACTTGTTGCCGAGGAAACTCAGAGGATGACTTCCTCGGAGTGACCAATGGTTTAATAAACGACTTTAGGACAAACCCTTGACTTACACACCACCCTGTACTTATAAAAACGCTGGAGAACGGGGTGCAGTCAGGAATACATAGGAACTGACGCTTGTTTTAAGATAACATCTTATATCAGCTACATAACCCTTCACTGCTCTAGCACCTCAAGAACCCCCCAAAATGTTTTTTTCTTGTCTGTTTCTGCTCACAAGTTTCAGATATCTCTTCAACCCAAATAATCCTAAACCATTTGTTGGACACTTGCGATGTACTGGGAAGCCAAGCTCTAAACAGATTGCCGGGATAGAACAGCAGCTAAAGCCCTGCTAATTACCAATGTAGTCTCTTATAATCTGAGCCGCATTCATGGTGGTCTGTCCATCCATATGCTGTCTACACCGAGCTTTTTCATCGGGCTGGAACAGCCCACATGGTAACAGACCCAATTCTAGTCATGTGATGCCTTGTTATCCTGGCTTCAAGCATAATTTAACCATTCATATCTTTGCTCTTTAGACCTTCTTGATTATGATGGATTCCCCGAAAGGTATGGAGGAGTTATTTAGGTGTTTTAAATCCCCCAAACATGTCCACTACACGCCCAGTAAATGCCATTGTAAACTGACACTTGTGAAATTAGGTGCGTTACAGTTTAGTTTTTTCTACCTCAAATGGTTCTAAAAATGCTACTAGGTGTTGAAAGGAATCTGTGCACCCAGAAGGTTCTTGAGCTTCAGTCCCACGTCAGCAATAACTGTCAGACTCCTATTTGTCTTGCGAGACTTTATGTAACTCAGTGGAGAGAAGGTGCATTTTGAACACCTTTCCAGAGACGGGCAGATTAAAGCAGGCATTGTGTATTTCAGGTAGTTTCCTTCATTGGAAGCTACTACGTTGGGCCTGTTTCCGAGTGCTTCCATTTTAGCCTCAGGCTAACGTAGGTGTAACCAAGCAAGAAAATGTGCAGCGTTTGAGTGTCTTTGAAGCATTTGCAGTGTGTAGGCTCGTTAGTCTGCCATTTTCATTATTAGTCCTTAACTCAAGCCCGACTAGACAACAACAGTTGGTAACTTGTGTGATGGTGATGGAAGAGGAGAACTGTGTCAACTTTAAGAACGAGGTCTTTGGGTTCTGGTGAAAATGAGCTAAATTGGTAATTAGGGACCAGTGTTATAAATGTCTGTCCATCAGGGATCTGCGTCTAAATGTCAAGGATTCTACAGCTCAGATACAGACCTGTGTGTGTGTTTCAGCAAGGAGGGAGGTTTTGTCTAAGCCTATTCATGGCTTGGCTCACATAACATCCTTTTATTCGGAATTGGACCGTGACCGTCTCCCTAACACAGCGGTTCAAAACACACACTTATAACACTTTGCTCTCCGTTGTGCTTCTTAATTCATTCGTCCTTATGTGTGCCTTTCAATTCAATCCTAAGTTCTCAGCTTCCAAGGCGGGGTCTGACTTGGCCTTAATGTGATTGTAGTTATGAGAAATGGATGCACGCTCTAATCTAATCAAGGCCCGTGTCTGAACGGATCCCTGGCTGGTTCTGGCGTAAATAACACTGGCAGCATATGGGACTGTTTACCTCCAAGGCCGTGGACCCGCCCACACACATGACACTGCTCAGAACCTCCTGTGCCTGGGCAGGTCTGGATGGGGGGTCGGCCATGTCGTCATCGACACCTGCCACTCGCATAACTGGTCTAACAGACCGTCTGCTTACAGTCATCTCAGTTTAATAATGACATGTATTTGACAGCGAAGCGCTGTCTGTGTTGGTGAGGGCGGCAGACTGTGTGAGTTGTCTGTGTTGGTGAGGGCAGCAGACTGTGACGTCATCGACACCTGCCACTCGCATAACTGGTCTAACAGACCGTCTGCTTACAGTCATCTCAGTTTAATAATTACATGTATTTGACAGCGAAGCGCTGTCTGTGTTGGTG
>JACXGK010013814.1:0-12400 GCA_016801125.1 Novumbra hubbsi
TTAAGGAAGACAAGGGCCTGGGTCATGCTATGACAGCTAGGAGTGTTAAGGAAGACAAGGGCCTGGGTCATGCTATGACAGCTAGGAGTGTTAAGGAAGACAAGGGCCTGGGTCATGCTATGACAGCTAGGAGTGTTAAGGAAGACAAGGGCCTGGGTCATGCTATGACAGCTAGGAGTGTTAAGGAAGACAAGGGCCTTGGTCATGCTATGACAGCTAGGAGTGTTAAGGAAGACAAGGGCCTCGGTCATGCTATGACAGCTAGGAGTGTTAAGGGAGACAGGGGCCTGGGTCATGCTATGACAGCTAGGAATGTTAAGGAAGGGAGCACCACCAAGTTCAGTGTGGTTATTTTGACGAACCCTAAACTGAAAGAACGAGTTACTAATAAATACTGTGGCGTTACAATCAATCTGACAACACATCAGTACTCAGGCTACAATCACACTAACTCTGACAACACATCAATACTCAGACTACAATCACACTAACTTTGACAACACATCAGGACTACAATCACATACATTTCTATAAAAAAACATTGCAATATGCTCCTGTAGAGGAGGCTTTGATGCTCACCTGGCAACCAGTGTTTTGTCTTTTGTCTAAAACAAATAAAAAGCAACTGGCAGCCGGGAATTTTACATATACAGGGAAAACCCTTTTTATAATATGATTTTAGTTGAACCAATCATACTGTAGAAATGCTAGTCTGGGCAGAGTGACAAAAGCGTAATAAGCAGAAATGAAGCATTAAAACCACTAACATACATGTGCCACACACAACCCAGCGCTCATTCCTGGAATAAGATGCTACAGGGTAAGGTAGTAAAGAAAGAGCCAGGGGCCTTTTTTCAGAGGGTCCCGCCTTTCATCCTTAGCATGGAGTCCTGCTGGGGACACAAGCTGAAAGTCGCTGATAAAGTGGCTCAAATGCCACCTTGCATCTGAATCTCCATGTTGCATATTAATGGCCTGCTAGTGACAGCACACGTCTTGAGAAGGAGCCTTCAGAACAGGACACCAGGCAACAGCCATATTGGTCGAACACTTGCCTTAGAGCTGAGGGGGGCACATTGGGAGGAATGTTGAGGAACTTGTAACTGAGATAACTGAGATTCATACGTTTTGAAGAAAACATTGTGAACAGCTTTCAGCGATCAATTGCTCTCCTCCAAAATATGTTTGTCAAGCCAAACTGGCTTCATATAGGCAAATGTGATGAGACAAAACGCTAACCACTTTAATAGTAAAATTGTATCAGTCTATTCTCCACACCACAGAAACACACAGACACGCACAAACACCAACCCTTACGCTGACAGGATATGCTGAAAACAGATACAATTAATAAACACGTGTGAAATAAGACGAACTGAAGATCCTCAGAAAATTAAGATAATTGAGAACTGATTAATGCATGTTTTGCCATCAATATACACACAATAAAAGAGAAAAAGTGAAAACATTAAAGTTCAGCCTTCAACTGGGCTACTCAATAGCATTTCCAGAACTGTTCTAAGAGCACTGGGGCATTTCCTTGGCTGTATGCTTTGGGTCGTTTTGGTGCTAAAACATTAATCTCGACCCGGGTTTACTTCTCTGTATTTTGCACCATTCAGGCGTTCCTGAATCCTGAGCAATTTCCCTTTCCTTGACCTTGACCAGCATCCCCAACGCATGTTTCCACCATCATCCGTTACCACGGGGAGGGCAGTAGCCTGTTGATGGTTGGTACCTTGTTTCCACCACCATCCGTTACCACGGGGAGGGCAGTAGCCTGTCGATGGTTGGTACCTTGTTTCCACCACCATCAACACCACCACCTTTTTCTCTCTGCGCTCTAACAACAGTGTTGACGATTCCACATTTCACATTCCACAGCGTTCCACATCCATTGATGATCAACGCTGTTATTTGCAGACCAGTCATTCTGCAAACGAATACCTTGAGTGGAGAGTGAGCTTTTGAAAATGGACCGGCATATTGGCTCCATCATGAGGGCCAATTGGCATGGAATTGCCAGAAACAGTGTACAAGTGGCCAAAAGTTTTAAGAATGACACAAATATAATTTTCACAAAATCTGCTACCTCAGTGTACATGATGGCAATGTGCATATACTCCAGAATGTCATTGAGACATTGTAATTGCAAAGTCCCTCTTTGCCATGAAAATGAACTTAATCCCCCCAAAAACATTTCCACTGCATTTCAGCCCTGCCACGAAAAGACCAGCTGACATGTCAGTGTTCCTCTCGTTAACACACGTGAGATTGTTGACCAGGACAAGATAGGAGATTACTCTGTCATGCTGATTGAGTTAGAATAACAGACTGAAAGCTTTAAAAAGGAGTGTGGGCTTGAAATCATTGTTTTTCCTCTGTTAACTATGGTTACCTGCAAAGAAACACGTGCAGTCATCATTTCTTTGCACAAAAAAGGCTTCACAAGCAAGAATATTGCAGCTAGTAAGAGTTGCACCTAAATCTACCATTTATCCGGTTGTTTGGGGCAACCGAAACAACGCTTTTTCGGAGAAGGAAAGGTGAGCGCTACCATCAGTCCTGTGTCATGTCAACAGTAAAGCATCCCGAGACCATTCATGTGTGGGGTTGCTTCTCAGCCATGGGAGTGGGCTCACTCACAATTTTGCCAAAGAACACAGCCATGAATAAAGAATAGTACAAAAACATCCTCCGAGAGCAAATCCACCCAACCATCCGAGAACAGTTTGGTGACAAGCAATGCCTTTTCCAGCATGATGGAGCATCTTGCCATAAGACAAAAGTGACAACTAAGTGGCTCCGGGCACAAAACATCGACAGGGAACTTAATCCCATTGAGAACTTGGAGGTGGGTGGACAAACAAATACCCACAGATTCAGACAAAATCCAAGCACAGATTATGGAGATTGGGTTGCCATCGGTCAGGATGTGGCTCCGAAGTTATTTGACAGCAAATTTTGTGTAAACAAATACATATGTCATTCTCAAAACGTTTGGCCACGGTTGTAGACCAATGACATTTACCATTACAGCAAGATTCAGCTCAGCATGCTGGTTCATTTCCCACGGGGCAGACGGAAAGAATAATTACCACAGACGGTAACAAATACAATATTACAACAAAATGCAATCATTAAATAATTACCTCTTGTATGAAACTAAAATTACATTTGAGTCAATGCAAATGCCAGTTCACAGATAGGAAATCAGTGTCAAGCATGTGAGTGGTGGAGTCAGTAATTACATTTGACATTTCTGTCTCAAACCATCGTTAGTTACATCCAAACAATTCCTATGTGATAATGTTAATATCTTCTAATTGCTGCAATTGGAAAAGGATTGCCCAGGGGCTTGAGTTTCTTTTCTTTTTGTTTTGAAAATGTCAGAACAGATATTGACTAAGGAAAAACTCTGGGTCGATTGATCAAGTCTATTACGCTTATACTCTGATGGCTATGGTCTGAATCATGTTCATATTTATTTATTTTTAAAAATACATTTACCATTAAGTATTTTATACTTTGCAAAATAATGAAAGATAACATTTAATGATTGTTGTTAGGGAGACACACTGGGTTCACTAGGTTTCGTAGTTCAGTGGTTCCTCACCTTGGGGACCGCCACATTTCACATCATCTTATAGTAACCATATTCACTAATTACCTTAGGCAATTAAGGGTTTGGAAAACCACTGCTATCATCTCATCTCTCATGTTACCCCTTTATCAGACACTGATTTAAATCTGGGATCCTAGGGCTATTTTTCAAAAGTGATATGATTAGATATCAGTGGTATGTATGGCCCCCCACAAGCCAGAATTCACCCCCCGACAGATGGTGTCCTGGGGGACCTGAAACAAGGCTGTGATAGTCTGTGCTACTTGGCGGAGTCGGATGCACCAAAACATAATGCCTCAGAGGTTCTCAATTGGATTCAGTTCTGGGGAACTTGAGGGCCAGTCAACGGCATCAATGCCTTCGTCATCCAGGATCTGCCTACACACTGTGGCCACATGAGGCCAGGCATTGTCCTGCACCAGGAGGAACCCAGGGGCCACTGTACCGGTGTAAGTTCTGACAATGGGTCTGAGGATTTCATCCCGGTTTCTAACAGCAGTCAGGGTACTGTCGGCTAGCACGTCTGTGCGACCCACCAAGGAAATGCCTCCCAAGACCATCACTGACCCACTGCCAAACCGGTCATTTTGGACGATAATGGAGGCAACATAACGTTCACCACAGCGTCTTAAGACTCAATCATGTGAGTCACATGAGCTCAGTGTGAACCTGCTCTCATCTGTGGGAGGGGATCAAGGTGCCAATGCAGCCAATCGAGCAGGTCCCACTAGAGGACAACGGACCCTCATGGAGTCTGTTTCTGACAGAAGAGAGCAACTGTCTCTGGCCACCACCTGCAGAACCATTCTTTTTGGGGGGGTTGTCTTGCCATTTCCTCTCCAGTGCAGCTGTTGTCACTTTGATTTGCAGCAAAACTAGTGACATTGATTCATAATCGCTTATGCTACCTCAGTGGACAGACTGATATCCTTGACGTTTTATTGACTTAGTGTTAGAATGTGATGATGATATGTCTCTTGTTTGTTTTGGAGCAGTGCATATGACACATTGAATTTGTTGCCAGCAAAAAAGCTAGGTGGGGGGGGGGGGGACTGGAAAAGTCAATTGTTGAAATTACAGATGTAGATGGTATACAGCAACATAATGTCTGCTCACTCATGGCTGGTCGCTCAAACAGTCCCCAGCTTTTTAAAATGTATCATCAGGGAAAACAATATTCATGCAAAAAATCTTTTAAAAAAGCCCACCGTCTTGATAGAACTGCGCGTCTTCTCTTTCCACTCATGGCAGCTCAGGTCCAAGGTGCAATGTACATACGTCTCTCTGTCATACGAGCCCAGGATAAAAAGCCTGAAGAAGAAATAAAAAATGAATTAAACACTGCAGACCATGATAGCAACTAGCCCCGACTTTGTAAATATATACAAGGACACACTTTGATGACATTGATGCCGCTGTGAACAAGCTAATTTAAGTTTTTTGTTGTTACTAGGACGCATGAGGTTCCAAAGACACCTAAAAAACTTCAAGGGTATTGCTGCCCCCTGGTGTTGTGAAGTATATATACACAACGGGTGAAAAAAAGTAAATACCTTCAAAAATACATACCTTAGTATATCAGTAGTAGTGCACAGCAATTCATGTTGATATTTTTTAAATACAAACTTAAAACATGCTGACCAATTTGAAAGTGATAGTTTCTAAACATATACTCTTTACTTAAAATGCAACATACTTAAGGTTATAAACATTCACCTGAGAGCTGTAATTAAAAGGCATGTAAAAATCCTTCTTCTAGTCCCATTATCGAACTAAATTGTGTCCCCAAATACTTTACACAACCAGGTCAAGCAATGTGCAGTGTACTTGATCTGTAAATTGATATAGTGTATTCTTGACAATAAAATAGACTTTGTCTCCATCTACTGGCATGAAAACATTTTACACAGACATTCATAATCCTGCAACTGAATAATTCAGACTACTTTCAAAACTTCACTTAAACTTGGGACATCCATTTACAAGAGTGTCTTTAGTACTTCACTACCGAGGGGTAGCAGATAGCCTGGGGTGGGATCGTTGATACACAAGAAAAAGGTAAGAAATCTGGATAACCACATCTGCTAAATGACTATATATTAATTTTAATGTTGCTGGTTTGAATCCAGATCCGAGAACTTTAAAGACCTGTCCTAGCGCCCTTGTAGAAGTAAAACAGCTCTTACTCCTATTTTGTGGCACTGTAGATGGAAGTGTCTGTGAAATGACAAAACCTTTAGGCTTTAAAGGAGATACATAAACTCTTATGAAGATATTATATTAGCGTATTACAAGCACAATATCGTCACATCCTTAAAGGTTTCTCACCATCACTAGCGTGGACACTTGGCGCTTGAACTTGGAGACCACAGAACTCAAAAAAACAAATAGAACAAAGAACATGATGAATCATGAGTGATCATGTAGTCGTTTTAATCTATGAAATATTCATGGGAAGCAGTTGCTGTAGATTTCAGGCCAATGCAAAAGATGACATTGTACCAATTGTTCTTAAGACAAGAACAAAACAGGGTTCTAAATGGGTTCTTAAGACAAGAACAAAACGGGGTTATAAATGGGTTCATAAGACAAGAACAAAACAGGGTTCTAAATGTATTTTAAAGGGGATCTTAAAAAGTATTATCCGGCAACATCAAAAGTACCCTGCTGGGAGGGAAAGCCCGACAGGGATAAATGAATTTTGAAATGTTTTATTAAAAGAAAAAAAGAACCTTTCACTCCGGCAGATTCATCCAACACTGGCCACGTATGGTAAAATGAGGAGGACGGTAACTCTTGTTAGAGGTAACTGGCTGGCCCAGTGAGGTAAGAGGGTATCCATTTGCAGCAGTTCTGAGGATGGGAGTGTCGGACAGCCATGCTAGGCCTCATAACGGGAACGGACTGTATTATTAATGAGGAGCCTGTTCTGGATGTCCAACCGTCTGTGGCCACTCCACTACTTCACCAGACACAAGCAGTGCAACAAGGGTTAACACACCGTGAATACAGGGTGGAAGAGGGAGCTCCTGTCCAGAGTTTAACCGGTACGTGTGTATGCTGTGTTTCCAGATGAGAATAACGGTGAACGGAAAACCTCAGCTAACACCAAACAAATATTAGGGCAGGTTAAGTTCAATGCCTAGCCTGGCAGGTTAAGCTCAATGCCTAGCCTGGCAGGTTAAGCTCAATGCCTAGCCTGGCAGGTTAAGCTCAATGCCTAGCCTGGCAGGTTAAGCTCAATGCCTAGCCTGGCAGGTTAAGCTCAATGCCTAGCCTGGCAGGTTAAGCTCAATGCCTAGCCTGGCAGGTTAAGCTCAATGCCTAGCCTGGCAGGTTAAGTTCAAGGCCTAGCCTGGCAGGTTAAGTTCAATGCCTAGCCTGGCAGGTTAAGTTCAATGCCTAGCCGGGCAGGTTAAGTTCAATTCCTAGCCTGGCAGGTTAAGTTCAATGCCAAGCATGGCAGGTTAAGTTCAATGCCTAGCCTGGCAGGTTAAGTTCAATGCCTAGCCTGGCAGGTTAAGTTCAATGGCAAGCCTGGCAGGTTAAGTTGATTGGTGCTATATTTTCTTGGCGTGGCCAGAGAAGAAAAGGCTTTATCAAGATCAGGCTTGGACACCTAACTTGGTGCCTTCAGAAAGTATTTACTTTCTCCACATTGGTTATGTTATCATTACATCTGAAGGATGAGACAGGACATAGGTGCAGGAAGAACAAAGAAAGGTACTTCAATAATAACAGTTGTGTGAGAAAACATGAAACTAAAACAAATGTTACCGGCCGAACTGAATCCAAATAAAATGGCTGACAGCACACGAGGGGCAGTGAGTTGAACACAGGAGAGGAAGACGTGGACAACAAAGAGGCTTCCAGGCTCCAAGGGAGGAAGAGTGGGCAGACCTGCCAGGACACGACCCTAGTGGCTCCATTGGTACTTTTATACCCCAAAACAACAAAGCAAAACTGGCTTTTTGAGAGCGGCAAGCCCTCGACTGGCATGTGCCCATGTATCCAAAATAAAACTCTGATCTCCGGTGCATTCTATTATTTGATCATGGATGAGATGTTATTAGAACATCCAGAGTCCATCAGTGGCACATTCAAGTGATTGGACATGTTATCAAAAAACAATCTATTAACTCCAAGGAACACTTCGCTATACTAGGGATGGTATGTGCACAAATGACAAAAGTAAGGCCTGGATATAGACAGGTTGGTGGATGTCACAAATATTATCAGGAAGCAAAGAGGCCTGTGTGTCACAATGATTATGCTGGTCGGAGAGCTGGGAACAATCACAAGAAGCAACTATCTGAAGAACTTTGTGATGTTTCACCTCACAGTATTTTCTTATTAATATACCATGTCTTATTTGGAGGTCAAGTCTCAGCTAAAATGGCTAGAATGCATAACTTTGCAAAACATTGTTTTTGTTCTAAAGGAACTATGGCGTGCATAACAATGTTGGCAAAACAAAAGAATACAGGAAAGACAGATAATTGTGTCGGTCCAGTAGTGCATACTCAGCATAACATGGCTGTCCAAACGGCTCCTGGAGACTTACTGTCCTGTATGTTATTTCTCTCAGCAAACGTTGTGACTAACCAGATTTAGTTTGTCATTATGCCAATTATCTGAACCCGGTGGGCCAATTGTCTGAAGCCAGTGGGCCAATTATCTGAAGCCAGTGGGCCAACTATCTGAAGCCAGTGGGCCAACTATCTGAAGCCAGTGGGCCAACTATCTGAAGCCAGTGGGCCAACTATCTGAAGCCAGTGGGCCAATTATCTGAAGCCAGTGGGCCAACTATCTGAAGCCAGTGGGACAATTGTCTGAAGCCAGTGGGCCAATTGTCTGAAGCCAGTGGGCCAATTATCTGAACCCAGTGGGCCAATTATCTGATGCCAGTGGGCCAATTATCTGAACCCAGTGTGCTAATTATCTGAACCCAGTGTGCTAATTAGCAGAACCCAGTGTGCTAATTAGCAGAACCCAGTAGAACTGTTCCTTCACTCTCTACCTCAACAACTTCCTGTCCACTCCAGAAGATTTTGCACTGTTCCTTCACTCTCTACCTCAACAACTTCCTGTCCACTCCACAAGGTTTTGCACTGTTCCTTCACTCTCTACCTCAACAACTTCCTGTCCACTCCACAAGGTTTTGCACTGTTCCCTCCCTGTACAGACAGCATGCTTCTATCATGCGTGGAAATGAACAGTCTATTTTCGTGTTTTAGCCATTTCAAAGTAAAAAGTTGGCCTAAAGGTAAAACAAATGTTTGTCATTGTAGGAGGACAATGGTTCAAAAGCAAGAAAATCCCTATTGAAGTGTCCTTAATGGGAGCAGGAGGGCTTAAAGAAAATAAAAGTGTGAATTCATGGTTTAGACAGAATATTTTGATGTAAGACAACAAAAACTATATAAAATAGATCTACATATGGTGCACTAACATAACATGAAAAGTATAAACTTAGCAGAAAATGTATTAGCTATAACCATTTACGTCCATCCCAGACAGTGTGATATTTCTGCTTGTGTCCCCTTTAAGCCCACCAGGTAAAAATGTGAATTAAACAATGAATAAAGATAAACACAAATCTGTCTATGTCCCTTTTACAGTATAATAATATTAACTGCATACAACAATGTTAACCATACCTGCTTCCTGTGCTTTATGTCATAGCAATGAACCACACTATGTAGCTACTGGATTGATGCAGCATGAGGCCTGTTGGCTTCAACAAGACCTAAGTAATAAAAGTACATTTCTTCTATTAAGTAATATTTATTAAGTAATAAGAGATGTCTTATTCCAAACCCTACACTTGTTTACAAATGATCACCTACCAAAAACAGGTGTGGCTTCAATCATTTTCATTTATTTAACAAGGAGCTTCATTGCAAAAAACAGCAAAAATAATTATGTAGTTTAAAACAATTGGTGCAAGTGGGCTTATTTGATACTTGGTCTTGATAGGGACGTTTACCCCATCTTGTAAAATGTTCTATTCAAAACAACTTGAAATACCAGTTATATTTACAGCCTTAGTAACAAGACAACGATAGACAACGATATCGCCACAAACGTAACACCACACTTCATTCGGAGACCACCATCCACACCGTGAAGGAGGACGGGGGCTATGGGGAGGCTCCTCAGCAGCAGAGACTGGAAGACTGCTCAGGATTGAGGGAAAGATAAACGGAGCAATATATACAGAAGACCTTGTGGAAAACCTGGTCCAGAGTTGCCAGGAACTAAGACTAGAGTGAAGATTCATCTTTCAGCAAGACAATGATCCTGGAGCAGCGTTGCGACAAGGTTGTATGTGGCCCAGTCAAACCCCAGACCTAAATACAACTGAAAACTCCGCACTCCTCAAAGGTGATAACTTTCGGTGAGAATTTTCTATTTGCCGAAATGGTTTGAGTAATATAATGTTAATGGGAAATTACATTTAAAAACAATTCCCGAATATTACAGCCACTAATGATAATGTGTGTCCCAGTTGTGTGTTCTTGTCTTCCCTTCTGTTTCTCCCCACACTCAAATATTCATTCAGGAGTCCATCTGTGACTGGCTGATCAACTCTGTTCCCGCCCCTCCATTTCACAAGCGCACCAATCAGCTGACTGTCACCGATTGTCTCTCCGATTTAAAGCTGTCGCCCCCCGCCCTGGTTCTGTGTTTGAGGCAGACTTCCATTACCTGTGTTGGGTCTCTTTGTTCCGTGCCAGTTAGTTAGATGTTTTTGGTTACACAGATACGCTTTATTGCTTCCACTTTCAGTTTGGTTCATGTGCACAGGGGAAAGAGGCCCATTGAGCTGCTCACGGGTGTAAATCTTACCACATTATTCCCGGTTAAACACCCTGGGTAAGGAAGAGGGTGCCGACCACTAAAGTGAGGCATTATTTGGGTTAAGCGGGTTTATTTAGTAGTTTTCATGTTTTGGCACCGGATGCATTTTTGTTTGCCATTTATTATAATGAATTGTCAACCTATGTGGTCTTCCGGTCGCTTGGTTTATGGTTCAGCTTCACAACTCTTATCACCCCCCAGACAACGGAGCATATCGGTGGGCCGTCTAGCCCAACACGATTTCTGAAAGGTGGTAGGTGTTAAAAACTTTCCAGGCCATTAGTTGGTTAAAATTAGTTCCATGGGTGATGGGTGGTAAGCTTAACCCACACATGATATTTGATTGGTCTGACATGTTGAACAGCATCACTGAGTTACACCGAATCCCATCCCTTTGAACGCCCTCCTCAGCGTCTTTCAGAAGAAGGGTTTTGATGAGGCTACCCACACAACCATGTTAGAAATGTTTTTTGTGAACATGCATTGAATTGCCACTGCCCGCTTCAGACGAGCTTTGAATTCTGTAACACAAGGAAGCTAAAGGCTGATTCAAGACATCGTAATATAGTAACAAATAGTATAAAAATAATCAACCACAACACTTTATTGCTTATTGTAATGGGAAAAGTGGTCTATATTACAACATGATGATATTAGAGTGGAATCAACAGGGTTTTCTATGCCACGTTACACATCTTAAAATGCATTGATTTGGTGGAATGATCCAGAATGAGATATTGTACCTGCTACATTCGACGAGCGTGACTCTAAGACGACCTTCGACCAATCCCGAGGCCTGAATTGAGAGGTCAAACTCACAGGAGGAGGATCCAATAGGAGGTTGAACTTGGAACGGGAAGAAAGGTTTGTATCTGGAAAAACAAATAGAATACATTGATTATATTAAACAAATGTTTTGTACTGCTAATGACTTCAGAGAACCTAACTGCTAAGGGGATTTAACATTGACACAAAAACAGATTTTGAAAATCCAAGCATATGCCAATGGCTTCGGTATTGGGAGAATAAATTAACTTGCAAAGAACTTGCGATCTCTTTCCTCATCATACACTCAAACCACTTTGTCAAGTTCTGCTTTTCTGCCCACCACGTTGGAGGAGTTGATCAGCAAACCTCTGAGGACATCCACTGCTAAAGCCTATGTTTGAGATTATGCTCTTAGCCCACGGCAACCGCTTATAGACAGAACCAGTGAGTGTTTTTTTGTTTTGGCATCATCATCTTCAGGACTAAAACATGGGCTCAGTAAGCCTGCTAGAGATGCAGATCAATTCGCAAAAAGCAGCAATTGGCAGTTCCTCCTTCACAAAACCCACATGTTAAATAGCCACACAGTGTAGCACAACTTACATTGAGGAACAGAATAAAAACCAAAACCAACGTTCATAATAATAATAGCAATAATACCATAAAAGAGTAACAGTATTTAAGCGGACTAAAGTGTTAGCTTAGGCTATATAAAAGCTAGCATAAACGGTTTAGGAAAAGCAAAGAACAAGTTATTGAGAGAGACGTTTAAATACAAAAATAATTTAAGGCAAATTGAGGAGTTAACTTATGTAAGGCTTGATTAATCGAAAACTGACTATGGATGTGAGATAAGATGGAGGGTGAAGATCTAGGATGCAGAACAAAGAAATAGAATGGAGGAAGGAAATATATAATAGAAGATAGCTAGACAGGGTGAAGGACAGACAGATGAGAGAACACATGAGGAGAAAGAGAGATGTGTACTGGGGCTGAGAAAGACATAGTTTGCCTCTGTCTGGCAAGGCATAGCTCACATTCAATTCACACACTGACCAACTTTGCCATCTCACCCTTTCTGGGTTTCTCTCTCCGTCTAAACATGTACGCAGACACCCTTACAAAACATTTAGTTCTATCCCC
>JACXGK010013816.1:0-12400 GCA_016801125.1 Novumbra hubbsi
CATCTCTGTCACCTCCCTCTCCCATCACTGTCACCTCCCTCTCTCATCCCTCTCACCCCTGTCTTTCTCTCTCCCATTTCTCTCACCTCTATCTCTCCCCCCTATCTCCCGAGCTCACTCCCCTCTCTTGCACCACTCTCTGTCTCCCACCCCTTAATCTCTCCTCTCGCTCTTCCAGTTTCTTCACCCATCCCTTGTTTTTGCCTAATCCCATCGTCCAACTGCTAAATCACATTATCACTTTACATTATCACCCCGCATTATTCCTGGCAGAGGTGCAGATTGGAGGTGACATGACATCCTTCCCCCTCAACTGCCTCAGGAAGCTCTCAGCTCCAATATGTTAGCCTAAGACAGCCAGCAGTTGAGCCTGGACCAGAAATGTTAGTGCTGTCTGGTTTACCATCACCATAGTAACATAATTCCATATAGGACTTCACTAATCATATAGTGAGAACCTTTCTGATGTCCTAATAGTTCCGCCATCTTGCTCCACAAAAAGGAACAAAGATACGAAGGAGGCTGTTCTGTGGTTAGAACAGAAACATATCAAGAATCAGGCTGTACTATAAGAATAACCCTTGTAAGAACACATTTAGGTTCTAGGTAAAATAAAGTGTTTGGTTCTCCCAGAAGGGCCACATGAGATGCTATCGTATTCTTGTGTAGTTTACAGTATACAAATAGTTTACTGTAAACCCGAAATAAGTATTTAATGTTATGTGTGTGTGTGTGTGTGTCTCTACAACTGTGTGTGAAACTCAAAGACGTGAAAAAATCCTCTCTGATCATTAATGTGGAATGTTCTGCCCCTAAGCTCTGCCAACACATAAACAGACAATGACACAAAACAGAAATCCAATACTTGCAAAAAAAAAGAGATTCTTCTATTACTGTCGCTAGGCCCTAAAATGCAGGTGTATTAATGCTACAGAATGGAGACATTATAAAGGCTCAGAGCAATCTCATTTTCCTTGTCTCATGTTTACAGAGTTCAGACAGTGATTGCAGCTAGATCTTCGGTTATATACTTAATCAAATATTTCTATTTAAATTGAGATTTTCACTTGGGCAATATCCATATTTCAAAGGTCAACAGCTTTCAGCCTTCTTTGACACTGTTAATACAACAAAAACTAAATACAACAAAAACTAAACTAGGGTGCCTTATATTAGCTGAGGAGAGCGTTGATTTGTTGCCAAAGAGGTTGTTTGGGTTACAAAAAAATAGTATTTCGTAAAGAAATGCCATTGGCGACAACCAGAGGAAGAACAACTAATGTTTTTAATCATTTGAAAAAGACACCTTTTGACAGTGGCATGGTTAAAGTGCCAGACAGCATGACAGCCTATCAGCCACAGCCAGCAGTCACTACTAGGGGATTTGTGTTCAACGCCGTCCGAAACAATTCCCAGAAAACACATAGAAATAAAGGGAAGGCAAATTACACAGTCAATCCCATGGTGCACATTTCCGCAGTTTGTGAGGACAGCTTCAAAAAGACGATTAGCCAACTCGACAGAAGATACAAAAGGCCTCAATCATAAAACAATACATCAAAATAGAGAAACCTGTTCAGACAGCTTAAGCAAGTTGACGGTCAACCTTCTAGTAGTCTAGTTCATTCATTTAACTGTTTTTTTAAGAGCTTCAGAATCGTTGATGCAAACCACATACTTCCCGGACAATCACACTGGAAAGATACAACAGGGTTGTATCATATTGGAAAGATACCACTGGGTTGTATCATACTGAAAAGATAGCACTGGGTTGTAACATACTGAAGATACCACTGGGTTGTATCATACTGGAACGATACTACAGGGTTGTATCATACTGGAAAGATACTACAGGGTTGTATCATACTGGAAAGATACCACTGGGTTGTATCATACTGGAAAGATAGCACTGGGTTGTATCATACTGAAAAGATAGCACTGGGTTGTAACATACTGAAGATACCACTGGGTTGTATCATACTGGAACAATACTACAGGGTTGTATCATACTGGAAAGATACCACTGGGTTGTATCATACTGAAAAGATACTACAGGGTTGTATCATACTGGAAAGATACTACAGGGTTGTATCATACTGGAAAGATAGCACTCGGTTGTATCATACTGGAAATCTGCGTTATTAGGAGCTTTCTCTAACAGCCAGGAAAAAGAAGGCACTGCATGCAGCACAGAGGGAGCTCAACCAGCCAGACCACCTACCCAAACTCCAGGCAGATGAAGACAGACAGGGGGCCGAAGCCGAATTTGGCCGTGGCTCTATGCCCGCGTTCCTGTTCGAACCATGCTAGCACAGGAGTACGACAAATTCAACACTGCTGAGCTTGGGGTACATGGACAATAAGTATGAAGACCCTGGTAAACACAGACATTCTGGACGTGGCCCCTGTCTGTGATACACTGATCCAAATACCCTGTAAACCTTAATAGGTTCACAGAACTCAATTTATAATGTGTGACATTACAGTAGAAATTGTACAATGAAACGTTTTCTCCTTGTATTTTGCTGCATACATTTTACCATTTATTTTCACAAGCTTTCGAGGACAGGAAGCAGAGAAGCAACCCCATAGCATGAGGCTGCCACCACCAAGTTTTTGAAGATGATGTGTAGTGCTAGGCTTTGGCCAAACATCGCACTTAGCATTAAGGCCAAAAAGCCCTATTTTGATCACATCATACGATAGAATCTTCTTCCACTTGCTCTCAGAATCTCCTTACAAGCCTCCTGACAAACTATAGCCAAGATCTGATGTGGATGGTAACATCCGTTTATTTGCCACTCCTCCATAAAGGCCACTTTTTGAATCCACGGCTATTGTTGCAGCATGCACAGTGTCTCCCAGCTTAGCCGTAGAAGACTGTTTACTCCATTAAAGTTGCCATACGTTTCTTGTTGACCTCCCTGGCTATTTACCTTCTCAAGTGGATAATTGGTTTAAGAGGACGGCCTGTTTTTGACGGATCCACGGTCATAATCAGTCCATTTCTTAATAATGTAGTTTACTGTGCTCCTGGGGGATATTCAATGCCTTGGAAATGTTCTTGTATCCTGCCCACCATTAAATCAGCCAGAATTTCAGTCCAATCAAGCAAGCAAGCAATCACAATAAGTCCCAGTAGTGGTATTAGAAGCCCCTACACATGTTTTAGCTCCATCACAGCTAGGCGGGCAACTAAAAGCCCAGAAGGACAATGAAGAGGTCCCATTGCGTCAGAGTTTGGGCTCATCCACCACCTCCATATAGATGATCCTGCTGCTGGACACGTCACAATATAGAACATGAACTGACGCCTGGGATAAGTCCTTCAGTCTCTCCAGCTGAGTAAACAAGCTATGTTTTATAATTAGAAATCTAAGTAGTCTGAGTGTGCATGTACATAGGTACATGCCTGGCATTGATGAATCAGGGTATGAGATTCTTCCATTGGGCTGCAGCTGTGATTCTCAACCCACACAATGGCAGCTATGGATTTCTAATACGTTGTGTTTGATTTTAGCGCTGACGTGTTTGTTCAGCAGATTGACTGGGAGAATGGAGGACATAGCTGTTTGTTACCAAGGCTTGTTTATGAGAAATGTTCTCTTCACCCATGCTGTTAGACTCAGCTCACCTTCATTTCAACCAAGCCTCTTGCTCAATCTCTCTCCCTCTATCTGTGTGTATGTGTGTTTCTGTGTTTCTGTGTGTGTATGCATGAATATCAGTGTGTGAGTGTAGGTTACCCTGCAGCTGCAAACATTACAGTAGCTGAGTTACCGTTGATAGTCTTAACAGTACTGTAGCTTCATTAACATAGATAGTCCTAACAGTACTGTAGCTCTATTGCCATAGATAGTTCAAACATTACTGTAGCTTCATTACCGTAGATAGTACTAACTATATTGTAGCTCCACTACCATAGATAGTCCAAACATTACTGTAGCTTCATTACCGTAGATAGTACTAACTATAATGTAGCTCCATTACCATAGATAGTTCTAACTGTACTACTGTGTGTCGTAAACATGATCTGTGAATGGCCAACAAAGAATGTCTCTCAAGTACCTGTGAAATGGATTGGCTATTTATTGTTATGCTGGGATGAGACCTTACAAACATTTTGTAACTTCAACATCACTTCACGTTGCCTCGCCTTGATGGAAAAGGACAAATACAATGTAATTTGACTTAGTAAGGAAGTGGAATGGCAAAAACAGCGAGCTTCTAACACTAACACGATAGTTCTAAAAGTGCAGTAGTGCCATTACCATAGATAGTCCTAACAGTTCTGTAGCACCATTACCATAGAAGGTCCTAAGAGTGCTGTAGTGCCATTACCATAGATAGTCCCAACACTGCTGTAGTGTCATTATTGTAGATAGTCCTAACAGTTCTGTAGTGCCATTACCATAGCTAGTCCTAACATTACTGTAGTGATATTACTGTAGATAGTCCTAGCAGTTTTATAGTGCTATTACTGTAGGTAGTGCTAACTGTACTGTAGATCCTTTACCGTAGATAGTTTTAACAGTCCTGTAGCTCCATTAACGCAGAGAGTCCTAACAGGATCTTTAACTCCATTACTGTAGATAGTCTTGACACATTGCATCTGTTTTACTCAAGGCCTCTCTGCCTCCCCCAACACCAATACAACAGCTGGAGTTGGCAGGCGCATGCATGGAGTCTTAATGCAGAATTTCTATTGAGCGTGATGCAGTTATATAGCCACTTAACTCTCACACCAATGTTCCACAGGGAAAGGCTTAGGAGAAGAGGAATCCAGCTGCAAGCTATAAACGCCTGGCCCGTCAGTCAATAGCCAAGTCGAGCCAGCCATTTTCCTAAGCAACAATTTACGGAGACGGGCTGGAACCCTGGGCCCATGTGTGTGGCATTTCAGATTAGGAGTGCTGATGCAGAATTGGGTAAATAATTTGATCATACGGACAGCGGAGAACCTGACGACAGAACCGCACTCCTAGTTCCCCAGGGTGAGAGGATTTGGCCCAGTGCCACTGAACAGTATGAAGCACCATGGTCAGTAAGCAGGGGACATCTTCGGTGCTCATGGTAGGAAGTGGTACACACAGTCACCAGACCTTCCTCCTTCTCCAGTACATCTCCCCTTTCCTTCTTCTTTTCTGTTCATCTCTGCCCCCCCCCGTCTTCTCCATTTCTCCGTCTGTCGCTCTTTTTTATGGCGACCCTCTACCTCTTTTCCCCTATTTTCACTTCCCCTCCTTTCTCTAAGTTCAGTTGAAAAGTCTCCAACGTGACAATGTACACGTCGCCAAAGCACATTCAAATAACATCGATGTGACAAATCAGAGCGATCCTCCTGTTGATCAGTAGAGCAGCAGAGAACCATCAAGAGAAGAAAACACAAACCACAATACATCTTCATTTCCCTCATCTCTCTCACTCACTCACTCACTCACTCACTCTATCTCTCTCTCCTCTCTAAGCCCTCAACAATGTTCAGTTCAAATCAAATGGCTTTATTGGGACAATGAACACACAGCCCCAGTGCACCCTGGGAATAGCGATCTCTCTGACTGCCATTTCTTCACAGCAGCCTTCACCGACCAGCAGGATTTGCACCTCCTTTCTTAGTCATCGGCTGGTTCCCTTCCACACGTACCGCGGGTTTGGTAACAGCCTCTCCGCTGTGTTTATCGTCCTCTGCTGGGTTCCCCGTGGGGCCAAGGGGCCGGCTGGGAGATAACAATTACATTTGTGTCCAGAACAACACGGCTCTACACCGGCCCATGAGGGCGGGCGGGGAGAGACAGGGAAGACATCATTAATACCTCTCCCTGTCTCCCTCTCTCCCCCGTTTGAGACAGTGATTGTAATAAGTGGACTGTATCGGCACCTTTGAAAAGGGCAAAGGCACAGACAAATAGAGACATTTAAATCTTGTTCTAGTCTGACTGTGAAGAGAGAGAGAGAGAAAGTGAGAAGGGAAAGTGGGAGTTAGAGAGTGAGCGAGACAAAGAGATAGAGAGAGAAGGGAAAGAGGGAGAACGAGGGAGAAAGAGGGAGGTGGAAAAACACAGAGAAAAACAACAACAGAGAAATAAAGAGAGCCAGGGAAAACAAAACAGAGAGAGAGATGAATAGTATGAAGCACACTACAGGTGTGTGAAGAGACTCTGGCATCAACGTGCCCTGTCACATAAATAATAATAATATACCCTGCAGACAACTTAAGAATCTTTACCCGTCGCAGAATAACAGTTGTGTCAAATGTCCTGGGATCTAAACGGTCTAGAGGGTTTTAGGCCTGTAAGCAATCTGCATCTAAGCTTTATGTGTATTTCACATGAAATGATGAGACTCTATTCCAGTTCAATTCAACCATAAGACAGATGTCTCATACTATGGCAAAAGGCACCTGCTGTCAGCTTCAGAAACTCAACATTGGTCTTTGGACTATATCTGTGAAATGTCCATGCCATTCATAAATCATACTCATCGACCACCATTTTCTTCTGAGCACTGATCCTTGCACTCCGTACGAGCCATCTCTAGATGAGCGCACTAACTCTAAGTCTAGCCATCTCTAGATGAGCGCACTAACTCTAAGTCTAGCCATCTCTAGATGAGTGCACTAACTCTAAGTCTAGCCATCTCTAGATGAGTGCACTAACTCTAAGTCTAGCCATCTCTAGATGAGTGCACTAACTCTAAGTCTAGCCATCTCTAGATGAGCGCACTAACTCTAAGTCTAGCCATCTCTAGATGAGCGCACTAACTCTAAGTCTAGCCATCTCTAGATGAGTGCACTAACTCTAAGTCTAGCCATCACTAGATGAGTGCACTTCTTCTAAGTCTATCCATCTCTAGATGAGCGCACTAACTCTAAGTCTAGCCATCTCTAGATGAGCGCACTAACTCTAAGTCTAGCCATCTCTAGATGAGCGCACTAACTCTAAGTCTAGCCATCTCTAGATGAGTGCACTAACTCTAAGTCTAGCCATCACTAGATGAGTGCACTTCTTCTAAGTCTATCCATCTCTAGATGAGTGCACTAACTCTAAGTCTAGACATCTCTAGATGTTATTGGTGTGGCTAGCCACTGAATGGCAGAATGGCATTTCAGGAAACTGTCAAAGCAACTACCAGTGACTTTGAGAACTAACCACCTTTGGACCTTACAAGTACCTTCGTTTATGGATGAGAACGGGCCCCCGTAAGATCTCCAAAGGGTTACAGTTAGGGGAAGGTGTAAAGAGTTTGGCCTGTCGGTCATACAGCTTTTAGTGAGCGGGAATCTTGGGGACCAATAGCAGTGTAATATTAAAAGTGATCGGAAGCCCAAATTTCTCAGCACAAAATATGGTGAGCTACATCAAAACATTTGTGACCTGTGACCTGAGCCTCAAGCAAGATTGCAGCTAATCTGAAAAATTGGAAATTTCTATTCTGTCACAAATTAATTGTGATTCTATATTATTTAATTCAATAATTTTCTATTCTGAACTGTACTTAGTTGGAGTGCCCTCAAACAAAAGGTTCTGGAACCAAACTGTGGAACATGTAGCGCCCTTGTCAGTACACGTGTGGCGTTAAATACACAAACTATGGTTGCATCATGGTTGGACCACATAAATCAAATCACCACAATTACGAGTATGAGACCAAAGAATAGTGCTCAAGTTCAGCTCTGAATTACTCTGATAATAACAGTAATTTTCTCTGGGTGCAAAGTTCAACAGTTAACTACGGTCAACAGCCATAAAAGCCACCTGCAACAGTAAACCAACAAATTTGACACCACTTATTTTGTTTCAGGAAAGGAAAGAGTAAATGTGAATGTTTCATCATGACTTATATCTCCATGTCATTAGGAAACACTTGAGGCTGTATAAATAGAGCCAAATCCCACATTTCACTTCAGTTCGTGATAAATGACCAATAGATACATTACTGACTCGGTTATTGACCATGACTAAGACGTAGTCTGGGTACACTTCTTATTGCTTTCAACACCAGGAAAACATTCAGCCGGCTATTTTTTTTTTTACATGCTCCGACGTGCGTGACGTGGAAGGAGATAAACCCACTCCAACTGCAGAACCATGTCACAGACACAGGATGTAGCTTAATGGAAAACTATTTGATTAACTCTGCTACAGCATTTGATTTATTGTTGCGATGTATGGTCGGCCGGTGGAAAGACCCGGACGGTTGCATTCCCTTGGGGGAAGACAAACAGCAGTTAACCGTGTACATTACAGTCATTTGTTTTCCATTGTAGTCTTCAATCATCCGTAACCAGGAATGAACGTTCCCGACTCTCTGCCTTTGTGTGCTAGTACCAAATGGCCGCAAATATAAAGCTGAATCCCGCGCAATTGATTATATTGATATAACGTTTCAGTGTGTTCCTTTTTCACGAGCTCACCTACAACTCCAGCACCTGATAAATGTGCACATGTTTTTCAGCTTTGTAGTACTGAACATTTCGATAATAACACATCATTCAATAATATAATAAAGGATCTACGGTGAAAGAAAATGTATCTAACATGGCACACGTTCATTTCACTGAAGCACAGAAGAATTACTCCATTGTCAATTATTTTGCCTAGTGCACGGATCACTGATCACATTTTCTGTGGAATATGTGCCAGGAACATTCTAATTGCGCGTGACTATAGAATAACGCCGGACACAAGAAACGGGTACTTATTTTGGCTCATGAGCACCACATTTTCAACTAACGGCTGAAGTTATGCAAAAAGTGTCGGATAAATCTTTAAGCAAAAAGTAAGCAAAAACGTTGGTACGTCATCAGGCTCTGCCTTTTACGTGCAGGTCAGTTTCTTGTTAAAGCACCACTAACAATGTGAATGTTATCTTTATGCAGATTCTACCCAGCAAAATGATCTAAACCTAGCTCGTGAAGTTAGGAGCATCACTTTCCAATCAGGGCACTGAATGTGAGAGTGAGATGATCTGAAACTTGATCAAGTCCAATGACATATCAGGGAATGTCGTAGCATGCTACACTTCGCTTAGGCATTTTATAACAATAAGTTTATAATCAGTTTGGTACAGTTATATATATATATATATATATATATATATCTATATATATATATTTAAATGAAATACTTAAGTAATCTTGTCAAATAAGACAGCAACACCTGTTGCATAACTTTCCCCTCCAGCCTTACACGACAAATAATACTGCGAATTAGCCTTGGTCTGGTGACCGTTGTAGTAGAATAATGTAGGTGGACAAGTTTGTGATGGTGAACGTGGAGGCTTACAGCAACCCGACCTATACGGAATGTTCATAACATGTGCATAACGCAATTGCTATCGCGTACAAAGATCCACAATGGTCATATTGTAATCAATGCATAATGGAGCAAGGTTCAAGTTGTTCAAATTGGACACTCGTGTACAGCGACATGTTAGGCGGTGGATGCAGCTTCGCGGAAGAGACTACGTGCAAAGAAAACGCAAATAAAGTAACATTACCGCCCATTATGTCATGAATCAAAAACAGACCTTGGTCCCCGCAGGCGATATTGCATGTATAATATCCGGGCGCGTATCGTGTCTGACATGAGGACTACAGTGTTGCTAACGTGTTGCTGCAACAGTTGGTTGGGGGAACTTACATAAACCGAGGTGGCTGCGACTCGTGCGATATCGCTCCGAGACCCTGCCTCGCACTGCATATCCCCAATAGCCCTGCAGCAAAAAAAGCCTTGGAAGATTCCCTTTAAAGTACACTTACCTGATATTCCTCCTCCGATCACTATAACGTCGTATGTGTTCGGCGCTGTCATGGTGTTGTTTACCCGATCTGTCTCTCTCACTCTCACACACTCACTACCGCGGCAGCCTGCCGTACGCTAGCCTCCCTTGGTGCCAACGACAGGCGGACAGAGAGAAGCATCTGTATTAAAGGCGGGGAGACAGGCCCACTTCAGGAGACTCCGCCTATGGGTCATAGATGGCCTGATTCGGCATGAATCCCTGGCAATAGTATAATCTGAGACGGGGACAATGTGTTGCTCCTTGCCCTACAGAGACACCGATTATTGTCTCCTATAAAACAATTGGCTATCTGTATAGTACGATTTGGACGTTGTACAGTGAGATAGGCTTATGTGATTGCACGTTCAATAGCTTTGTACTCAACGTGGTATGTTGCAATGCTGGATAATAGGGCAGTGAAGCAAGATAAACAACCAGGCACATTATTGAAACCTTTCAGATATGTTACAGTATGTAACATAGGTAGGTATTGTGGGGTCCATTTAATCTGCTTTTGGGGACCCTGAACAAGATATGATTTGAGGCCCCATTCCTGAAATATTTTTTTTTTTAGTGGCTATGATAGGCAGACATTATTCATGTATAGCATACTACTTTTGCAGTTATACATATATTGCCATAGGGCAGAGTGGGAGAAATTGCAATTGTAAAACATTTTACAGAAGTTTTCTTTGCACCAACATGTAAGTAATGCTATACAAAGCTCACCTAATGTAACATACCTTTAAATGAACAACTTAATTCACACCTTTTTTTACAAGCTCCCGACTTGTACATTTTTTTATATATATAAAGCCAGAAGAGGACTAGCATCCCCTCAGATTCGAGTTCCCCTTTAGGTTTCCTCTAACATACTGTGGACTTTTTCTTAACCACTGTGCAACAGAGTTGTGGCTTGCTCTTTGGGGTTTCAGGCTGAATTATCACATTGTGACAACTGCTGATGCAAAAAGGACTTGATATATATATTTGATTGATCGATTGTGATAGATGTGTCCTTTCCTCTGGTTTGCTGGAGCAATGCAGCTTTCGTCATTGTGTAACAGATGCTACGTTAGTGCACTCAGTATTTGACGGAAATAACAAATGTTAGCAAAGTCAATATCAGGGTCACTTAGATCACTTTACATTAATGAACAATGTTATGGTTTACATGTTGCAGGGGAAAATAAAAAAACAAATGAACCACTCTGACATACATAGCTGTAAGTGCCCAAGCGAGATCAATGCTGCTTTGACATGAGGTTTGGTTCCAAAATAAATGTTGAAGCATTAAAATAATTATTTTGTTTCCTCAATATTAAGTTGACGACTCAAAGTAATACAAATTACTAAGTAGTTTACTTTTCTTCACTTCTGTTGCTCTGTACATTTCATCAGGGGCGTAGCAAGCTTTTAAAAAATGCGGGGGATGGATGTGGTTTGTTCATAACAATAAAAACAAAGTGTTGGTGTTGAACCTGCTCATCGGGAAAAGTGTGGGTGTTGAACCCTCTCATCGGGAAAAGTGTGGGTGTTGAACTCTCTCATCGGGAAAAGTGTGGGTGTTGAACCCTCTCATCTGGAAAAGTGTGGGTGTTAAAACACCCACATCCCCCACGGGGGGCGACGCCCCTGCATTTCATGCAATTCTATCAATTTTGCAATTTGGCAAAAATAAAATTCATGTTTTTTTCAGATGACTCCTGCAATCGTACTAATCTTTCCATCTCTTAGAGTGCCAGGGCAGAAGCCCTGTATGTCCATTTGATATTCAGAGGCAATTACTACAAGTTACTTACAGTTTTTTGTGAAAGCCAATGAACTCTCTCAAGAGAGCTATCTATTTACATGTACTTTGATTTTGGATTAAGTCATTTATTCTGCCCCCTTGTGGACACATTTGGTAATCTGAATGCTTTGAGAATATATTATATACAACGTATAGTATGTTAAGTAATTATGAAGCTTCTACACCATACCATGGGGTCCAAAACAGTTTTAGGTTTACCTTTATCACGGCTGTGGTGTGGAGCGGAACCTAACGCAGACATTTATGAAAGTAAAGGGTGAATTTAATCCAAGACAAACGGTAGAAACTACACAAAACTGTAAACGTAAAATGAAAGGGTTGAAACAAACATTAAAACGATATACAAATAACATGTAGTGCATCCACTTGAAATTGGAAATAAAGGAAAGACAAACCTTGAAGTTGCATACAAACAAACAATAAACCGTACCGAGTGTGGCTGTAGCCTAGCCTAAGTAGGCTCCCCAATCAGAGTCAACTGAATGCAGCTGCTCTGACTGGGGAGCCCACAATGGCATAGAGAGGGCTAGAGGCCTCTCTAGCCGGCATGCCCTGAAATGGCCAGGGGATGACAGAGCCCCCCCCCAAAGCGCGGCCTCCAGGCCGCAAGAGTCAAACAAGGGGGGGAGGGCGGGCAGCGGCGGGAGCTCCGCAGGGGGCGGCAGCTCGTCCGGGGGAGGCAGCGGTGGCGGCTCGTCCGGGGGAGGCAGCGGCTCGTCCGGGGGAGGCAGCGGCTCGTCCGGGGGAGGCAGCGGCTCGTCCGGGGGAGGCAGCGGCGGCGGCTCGTCCGGGGGAGGCAGCGGC
>JACXGK010013817.1:0-12400 GCA_016801125.1 Novumbra hubbsi
ACTAGTTACCACAAGACAACCCTAACCCACAGGACTAGTTACCACAAGACAACCCTAACCACATGACTAGTTACCACAAGACAACCCTAAACACAGGACTAGTTACCACAAGACAACCCTAACCACAGGACTAGTTACCACAAGACAACCCTAACCCACAGGACTAGTTACCACAAGATAACCCTAACCCACAGGACTAGTTATCACATGATATCGTTAACCCACAGAAAGTGGAAACAAACATAATTAACACAAATGACCCCAACTGGTGACCCCAAAAACAATATTCAACTGGACTAATTACTACAAAACAACATTAACCAATTAAACTATTGACCACATACAACATTAATCAACTGGACTAGTGACCACAAAACAACATTATCCAACCGGACTAGTGACCACAAAACAACATTATCCAACTGGACTAGTGACCACAAAACAACATCAATCAACTGGACTAGTGACCACAAAACAACATTATCCAACTGGACTTGTGACCACAAAACAACATTAATCAACTGGACTAGTGACCACAAAACAACATTAACCAAAAGGACTAGTGGACTGAACCACAAGCCCAAAGTGATTTCCTTGAAAAAAAAAACACAGAAATACTTTCTCTAGCACTCCTGAAATGAAGTGTGTGTCTTCCATGTGTATGGCGGATGCTTCTTAGCAGGCCTAGTAGAGGTGGGGTGTCCATGTCCAAGCCTGGCATTACCCAGAGCCACCATCGGCAGCTCCTATCTCTGTCACTATGATGAATCAAGATGTCTCTGAAGCACCGGTAATGTCAGCTCAATACACAAGGGAGGGAGGGGGACATATGGAGGAGTAACTGGAGGGGGGGGGGGGTGTTGTGTGTGTTTGTGTCACACAACACATAGTCTATTTCATGTACAGTCAATAAGTGTCCCAGGTGTAATTCCTCGTCACTCGTAAGTCCCTCCGACCGGTGATTCCTGGTCTCTAAGTCAGAAACTGTGCAGCAGGGTGGTGGAAAGGAACTGAAAGTGTGTGTTGGTGTCGGCATCTGCCGGTCCCCATTCCCTGGCACACAAACACACACACACACTCACACAGTAGAAACCCCATCTGAGGGTTAATACGTACACTAGTGAGGGGCCATGGCTTACTTCCCTCTGCTTCTCTCAGTACCCTAAATGCGTGTGGAGACCTGTGGAGATACAAAGGGGAGACGTGAGCAGGCTCTCGTTATTCCTTGTATGCCTCTGTCTCGCTGTCTTTCATTTACAGTGCGTTCATGTTGATTTCCAGCAGCAGCCCCAGGTATACAGGCAAATGGGCACTTGGACAGGTTCTGGTGTTGTGATGATGTGGGCCTGGACTGGAGCCAGTGTGTTCTTCCACCAAACTTTTGTTGTCTCAGTGTTTCAGTGTCAGTGTTTCCCCTTTTCCCTATAGGCTGGTTCTGTGTTGTTTTATGTACGCGTCCCTTGTTGTTTCTTCCATGTGGTTTCTTTGTCTTTCAGGCTCTTATCTCTTTGTTTCTTCCCTCGCTCTCTTTCTATTTTCCCTTCCATTCTCTCTCTCTCAACTTCCTGATATCTCTCCCCCTCGCTCAATTTCTCCCCTCCCTCCTCCCCTCCCTCTCACTCCCTATCTCCTTCGCTCCTCTATCTATCTCTCTCTCTCATTCGCGCAGCACTCCCAACCGCTGATGATTGATCAAGGTTTTCAAGGTTTGCCCTTTCCTGTTATTTAGCGGGGGATATTTAGGCACAGTCTGCCTCTATCTAATCAGGATTGGCATGTGTTCATATAGACAGTGCGTGTGCTGTGTGTGTGTGTGCCGTGTGCTGTGTGTGTGTGTGTGTGTTGTGACAGTAGAACTCTGTCAGGGATATCGATCTGTTGGTTTTTGAGTTAAAGAAGCACGGTCATAATAGTGTAACTATCTCATTACCAGGATCAGCAGCACCACTGACTACCCAGACACAACCATACACACACCACCACACACACACACACACACACACCACCAGTGCCCAGCCCGCAGGTACCTTGCCGCACTGTTTCTGAACACAGCCTGAAAGAAATCTGGAAGTTCAATAGTTAATGTCTTCCCTTGCTGTTTTTCCTTTCCTCAATCTCTCTCCCTCCCTCTATCTCCTTTCCTCTCTCTCCACTTCCCCTCCCTCCCCCCTCATTCTGCACTCCCCCTCTCTTGCTGATGGACTCTTCTTTTTATTTTCACACTCCACCATCCCCCTTTTTTTCTTCTTTTCTCTCTCCTTCTTTCCTCTGCCCCCCCCTCCCCTTCTCCCTCCCCTTCTCCCTTTTTCACTGCATTTTCCTTCACCCCTCCCTGTCTCTGTCTCCCATCCCCACCCCCTCGCAAGCACCCCCCCTCCCTTTCTTTTCTCTTTTATTCTTTCTCTTTCTTTCTCTTTCTTTTACCACATCCTTTCTTATGCTTCTGCTCTCCCTCCCCCAGTCTCTCCTTTCCTCTCTTTCTCCTTTTTTGATGCATTCTGTTCTTCCCTCCCCCTCCCCCATCTCTTTCCTCTCTCTTTCCTTTCGGTCTCTGTCCCCCCCCACACCCCACCCCCTCTGCCTCACTCCCCCTCCTGCTTTCTTCCTTATTCTCTCTCCCCCACGTCTGTCTGTCTCACTCCCTCTCTTTCCTAACTGCTTTTCTCTCCTTTCTTTCTCATTCTCTTTCTTTTGTCATTTTTCTACTGAATTTCAGACATGGTACACTTCAGCCTCTCACTTTTAATGAATTTAATTTAAGGAGTAAAGCCAATAAACCACATGTTCTCTTTTAGCTTATCTCAGACACTATCTGTCTCTGACTGTTAGATACTGACAGACACACCTCCACCCATACATCGTGTCTGTCTTTATGTCTGTCCATCCGTCTGAGTACGTGCGCACACGCAAAGGAACTACAGATTCGATTTTCTAATTGTTTGTGTGTTTGAATATGCTTGCAATAGGAAATGCTAAGTATGACTGTGATAAAGAGGAGATAAACTAGAGCTTGTGTTTGTGTGCCTTGGTGAAATGTGTGTTGAAGGGTCAAGCTGAATTGTGTGCGCTGAGAACGAAAGATAACATGTGTGTGCTCAGTGTGTGTGTGTGTGTTTGTTTCTGCATTTGTGTGTGTGCGTGTTTAAGAGGGAGAGAGAGACGGTGTCTGACTGAAACTAGAGAGAAACAGGAGAGGGGGAGAAAAGATAAAGAGAAGTGAGATGGGAGGAAGGAAGGGAGGGAGAGAGAAAGAAAGAAATGGGGTGATAGTGTGTGTGTGTGTGGGGGGGGGGGGTGGCAGGCACAGTCAGTTCTGATAACAGCAACAGTAGGAGGAGGGTGAGCCGGGGGACCGCCCCACTCTCTTTCAGATATAAATAGGAGCTGGATTTTTTTACTCCACTCAGTTCTCCTGAAGGATGAGATCCCTGAAACACCTCAAACCTCACACCAGGAACAATGTGGTGAGTTGTTCGCCTAAACGGAGAATGTGATTACGGCGCTAGCTCAGATAGTAGGGCAGTTGTGTGTTGTTTTAAAAGTGGTTAGACGTCTCTCTCTTTGTAAGTCAACGGAGAGATCACTTTTCTGCCTTCACAGAGAACTACAGCAAGAACATCTTTTACAGATAAGAGTAGACTGCTAACTGTTGTTATGTCTGTTAGTCTTTCAGTCACACCTCTACCAGGCGATTATTCATTTTTGGTGTGACTCTGACGTTGTGTCTTAAACCTCTTTTCACATGCAACTTCTAATGTATAAGTATGGACTCCTGCAATTACTATGTTGCCTTTCTGTCCCTCTGTCATTTGTCTTTCATTGTGCCTGCCTTTCATTTTGTCGTGTTTTTCTCCTTCCTCCCCCCCTCTCTACCTCCCCTCCTCTCTGTCTTTCTCTCTCACACTCACTCTGTCTTTCTCACTCCCCCCACACCCCTCCCTCTTCTTTCCCTTTCTCCCCTTCCCTCTCACATGCTCACTCAATCTCTCCCCTCCCTCCCTCCCCTCCTCTTTCTTTATCTTTCAGCCCCTCCATCTCATTGCTCACCCTCCCTCACTCCACTCCTCCCCCCGCCCACATCTCCTTCTCTTTCTCCCTCTCTTTCTCTTTCAGTGACAGACACACACACAGACACACACGCGCGCACACATCCACACCTCACTCACTCTATGCTCCTCTCTCACAAACACACAGTCTGTCTCTGTCTGACTACTTTAAAAGCAGTAATTATAAATGACGTGGTTATCAGGGCATCCAGGTCTACCCCCACCATTCCCTCTGTCCCTCCCTCCTTCCTCTCTCTACATCTCCCCTCTCTCACTCTCTCTCTCTCTTTGCTCGGTATTGTGTTATGAGAAGTAGCAGCTCATGATCTGTGGTAGGTTTTGTCCTAGACTAAAGGTGCATAAAGGAACCAAGGTCTTTCCCTTCATCGCGCCAGGTTTGTAGTTAGGACCTGAAAGTATCGCAGCACACTGGGAAACTCTCATGAAGCTGAGACTTGGTAATACATGAATGACGCTTGTCTCAAAGCAAATCATTTGTAGTCAATTTTTTCCAGTTTTACTATTACACACACTCTCATGCATATCATTGAAATACCACAATGAAGTTATGTTTCTGTCATGGTTTTAACTGAGTGTGTCGTACGTCACCCTGTTACAAAGCCCTGTGGTAGCTTGGTACACTGTGAAAGGAGATCATGGGGTGGGTGTTTGCCCTGTGTGAGCAGTGTTAGTCCTGCTCCTCATAAACGAGAGGAGCACCACCACCCACCACAGCCTCCAGATCGGTGATAAGGAGGCCAGCATGGTCTTTCTGGCTTGAGCCACTCTGGTCTCCACAGGAAGCTCTCAGGACAGGGCACGGAAGTTCACTTCCTGGTTGGACCTCCATCCCATTTGTGTTCCTTATTATTTTAAAGGCTGTCAAGGAAGGAAGTGGGGCTCAGGCATATATCTGCCTGATCCTTTCTATCTAACGTTCCTTGCTGGAATCAGAGCAAATAAGCAAGGCATTGTCCCAATGCAGCAGTCTGGACCTGTCTGGGAAATCATTTTGGGCAAGTGGAGTTGTATGATTGGACCGTTTATTAAGAAATGTTTCAGGCCACATCAGGTATCTTAAGGATCGTACTTAATAAATATTCCCACCGCACACACAACATTGATTTCTCAGGAATCCCTATCGCTTTGAGGGATCTGTTGGTCAGTCCTTGTGTAAGCAACGTGTCTCACACATGAAGGATCTTCATTTGAGTCCGTTTGCTACGGCCGAAAATTATTCCCTGCAGCAGCTAGAAATGTCAGTTATTATTATAAAATGTAAATTTTTGGGGTGCCCGTTTTTGTGTTAGTACTTTAAAAAAACTGGACGTCGTACATTTCCTTCATTGCAGGAATGTTTACATTCAACAGGATAGAAAGCAGTCTCACAGGGCTGTATAATATCAACGTTGTTTTGTGTATTTGTATTTGACAGAGTGAGTATCGTGCACTGACCTGATCAGGGCTGTGTGTTTGTTGTCGTCAGGAGGAGAGCGGCCGTCTTGTGCGCTGCTACCCGAAGGTGATGGGGGGCCAGGCGGATGCAGGGACACAGACGGACCCTGTGGTGGTGCTGTCTCTGGCCCAGGCCGCTGTCCTGGGCCTCATCTCCCAGAATGAGATCTTCGGGGCCACCATTGCGCCCAACGGTTTCTACATGGGCGAGCCCAGGGAGTACGGCCGGACCCCGCCTCCCCCGGAGGGAATGGAGTACGAGTACGCCGACCAGCTGATCGGCGCCAACGGAGACTACCTGGCGGAGCCAGCAGGGGAGACAGAGCCCCACAGCAGTGAAAGGAGGCGCCCTGGTCCCAGAGGGAGGACCAGGAGACCCAGGAGTGAAGGAGGAGCGCCGGGGGAGCCCGCTCACAGAGTCCCCAGCATACAGACTCAGGTGAAAGGGGAGCGGACGGAGTCTGACACCCCTCCCTCCTGCATCCACATGGTGAAGAGCCACCTAAGCCCCGGCAAGACGGAGGAGCCGGCCACTCACAGGGAGGACCTGAAACAGGAGCAGAGCTGCGCCAACTGCCCCGGGTGCGTGAGAGAGACGCCCGGTCAGGCCCGGACAGGCCCGCGTCCAGACCAGGGCCCAGAGGAGAGGAGCGAGCGAGGAGCCGAGAGGCACGGGGAGGAGCTGGCCGAGGAGGACGGAGTGTTGAACCTTAAGACCGGGGGAAACCGGGCCGACAGCACCAGTCCCGCCATGAGCCGCTACTTCGAGTCCAGCGAGGTGGCCTACGAGTCCGCCGACGTGGCCGTGGGGGAGTACGACGAGAGCAGCCCGGGCATGCTGTGGGCGGCCGACCCCGAGGGCATCGCCCGGCGCATGCAGATCGACCGGCTGGACATCAACGTGCAGATCGACGAGTCCTACTGCGTGGACGTGGGGGAGGGCCTGAAGAGGTGGAAGTGCCGCATGTGCGAGAAGTCCTACACCTCCAAGTACAACCTGGTCACGCACATCCTGGGCCACAACGGCATCAAGCCCCACGAGTGCCTGCACTGCGGCAAGCTGTTCAAGCAGCCCAGCCACCTGCAGACGCACCTGCTCACCCACCAGGGCACCAGGCCCCACAAGTGCGCCGTGTGCAAGAAGGCCTTCACGCAGACCAGCCACCTGAAGAGGCACATGCTGCAGCACTCGGACGTCAAGCCGTACAGCTGCCGCTTCTGCGGCCGGGGCTTCGCCTACCCCAGCGAGCTGCGCGCCCACGAGAACAAGCACGAGAACGGCCACTGCCACGTGTGCTCCCAGTGCGGCATGGAGTTCCCCACCTACGCCCACCTGAAGCGCCACCAGGCCAGCCACCAGGGCCCCACCACCTACCAGTGCACCGAGTGCAGCAAGTCCTTCGCCTACCGCAGCCAGCTGCAGAACCACCTCATGAAGCACCAGAACGTAAGGCCCTACGTCTGCCCCGAGTGTGGCATGGAGTTTGTCCAGATCCACCACCTCAAGCAGCATGCCCTCACTCACAAGGTACTGACACCGCAGGCCCCCTCCGCCGACTAGGTACCGAAACCTCACCCGGTCGCGGCGCTCCGCGCGTTACATTGTGTTCTGCCTCCCCGCCGCTCAGGGTTCACGGGGCCAGAGGGGGCCGGGCTGGCACGGGGGGGATCACCCAGGGGTCAGAGCGGCAGTAGGGTCATAGAGCTTCGGCTTCTGATGAATCAAATCCCTTGTGCCACACGACGCACGGTGGGCTGTACGCCCGTAGAACATGAGAAGCTCTCCTTTAACCAGGCAAGTCTGTCAGGAAACGCGCCCTCTGAACTGTTCCCATACATTCACGGTGAACTTAATAAACACGCAGAGACAAACAGGGTTCGGCTAACCCTGAGATGTATCTACACATAAAGGCAGCGGTTCCTTTTGTCCAAACCCGTTGTAATGTAAACATAGCCTTCAAAGCAAGATCCATTGTGTTCAATCTGACCTCCTCCTTCATGTGATTTCTGCTGTGAGGTGTGTCAAAGCAGGACATACCTTCTTTATGTCTGATCCTAGAGTCTAGCGCCTGTGTGATCCCTCCGTCCTGCATGACATGTCCTAGTCAGCCGTGCTCTTATTCATCATTGTGTCACCTTAACAGTCATTACTGAAACATTGGCGCGCAATTCCTCTGTAATATTTTAGTCATTTACTCTGATCCCATTCTTGCAGAAGCAATTATGTGTTGCTCAAGGAGAAAGGGACACATATTTCACCATACTGGTTTAGGTAGTTTGATACCCAAACGGAGCGAAACGGAGCTACGGGACAGAGGTTTTAACTACTTTATGACATAAACAATTACATTGGTTTTTACTGTTCATCAACACGTGATCACTTAATATCACCTCGTCATTGTGAGCGGGACCTACTGAGAGAGCCAACAATTGGAGCTAGCGTGTGTTAAGTCGGAGCCTGTATGCAAGTATTTTTACATCTCCCCTTCAGCAGTAACATGCTCTGTACTGACCCACGGTTGGTTTTCCTGTATCTTTGTCTATTATAACAACCCATCCCTGTTAATTTCATTGTGTCCGTGAAGCAATAGCTTGCTGCTTATCGACGAGGAAATAAATTGAATGTCCGAACCTCCCTGTTTTTCCAGGGTATGAAAGAATTCAAATGTGACGTGTGTGCCCGCGAGTTCACCCTCTCTGCCAACCTCAAGAGGCACATGCTGATCCACGCCAGCATCAGACCCTTTCAGTGTCACGTCTGCTTCAAGACCTTCGTCCAGAAGCAGACTCTCAAGACGCACATGATCGTACACCTGCCCGTCAAGCCTTTCAAATGCAAGGTGAGTTGCAGATGCCTTTGACGTGCGGGGGTGTGGGGGGGTCCACGGTCCTGCCTCTCCAGGGGGTGTTGAGTGTTGGGTCTCCTGTGTTCCAGGTGTGCGGAAAGTCTTTCAACAGAATGTACAACCTGCTGGGGCACATGCATCTCCACGCCGGCAGCAAGCCCTTCAAGTGTCCTTACTGCTCCAGCAAGTTCAACCTGAAGGGCAACTTGAGCCGACACATGAAGGTCAAACACGGCATACTGGACGCTTCACCGGACACACAAGGTGACTAACATTAGTAGCGTAGCCTTACCGTAAAGCGGGTTGGACCTCAAGTCCGCGCGGCATCCCGAGGGGGCAGCGGTGATTGGGTCTTGAATTAACAAATACAGTTGTTTTTTTTTGGGGGGGGGGGGGTTTCTTGATACGGAATGCTAATGTCGCTGAGACATAGGTCATTTCACTGGGCTCCTTTGCATTGTCACTAACTCAGTCTGCCCACAATGGACTTCGACTCGGCATTTACTATAATCTAATGGTCGAGTGTTAAGGTGCTTCTCTGTGCTTCCCCTCCCTTTGTTTTGTAAATATAGAAGTGATTGGATTAGACATGCCTGTCTCTATCAGTAGGGAGTGATAGGGAAGTAGAGGAGAGGACTGAACTGTGCTCTGAGACTGGGAGGAGCTGTGTGAGTATGTGTGTGTGTGTGTGAGGACAGGATGGGCTCATGTGTGTGTGTGTGTGTCTGTTCATTTCCTTCCTCAGAAGCCCCCCCTGAAATAGAGAGCCAGGAGGACTACGACGAAGAGAACTTTGAATTCAGTGAACGAGAAAACCTGTCCAGTAACAACACAGCAGACATCGCTAAACTGTCTCAGATGGAGTATTATAGCAGCTACTCCAAGGGTGCAGGGAGCTACAACACTGCATGAATGATTAAAAAAGAGCCCGCATTGAGTAGAAGTGTAAACTAAATGGGAGTTAGTGCCGCTTGCAGCTGAAGGTCGTGCAATGAGCTTTTACTCTCTTTAACGGCATGATTTAAAGTGGTGGAATCTGCCCATTTGTATGCACTGGAATCTCTGTTCTCTTGCTCTGAAATTCTTCAGGAGTCAGAGACGGGTCATTTGGGACTGTAGATTTCTCATCGGCCCTTATGTTTTGTACTGAAGCGAGGCTTCACCTCTAGGTGCCACAACATTGTGATTGATAAATGTGGTGTTCATGTGTAAAAGGGGGTCATATCTGAAAATACATCTAATCTAAACCTCTGGGAGAGTCATACTCACCATCCATTCCCAGAGGTGGCCTCACCCTATAAGCACACACTGTGGGAAAACCAACATTTAGTACAGACGTGATGGTGAAATTAACTCATTTACAATCCCCAAGAAGTCTGTGCAGGTACATGAAAATATGACTCAATGTTATTGTTGTGATTTCCAAATAAAGCAATGAATACAAGCCAGTCAGATGAATGTCCTGTTCATGTCACCTACCAAAGCTGATACTTTTCCAGCAGTTCTCATAACGTTTAGTTACCAAGTTGTTTTTCTTTTTCGTAAAGAAATAATACCAGTTTAGATAGCAGGATGATCAGTTTATTTTCTGTTTTATTTCAAGTGCACAAAAACATTATTTGCCCATTCACACTCAGACAGTCAGCTGGTTCTGCTCATGTCATCACACTGTGGCCCCATGGGACAAGTTTGATTTGATATTCCTGCATTGGCAGATATTTTTGTTATTGATCCCTGGTACCAAAGAATCTGACCGATATTTAGCCATATTTCCAAATGCTTAAATCGAAGTTTAGTGGCACCCTCTCTCTGCGTAGTTTACCTGGGACATTCAATTTCACATTGCAGACTTAATGTAATTACATGTTGGGTGTTTCCCTCCCCCTGGTAGATTTCTCCAAAAGATTACAATAAAGAAAACATTACTGTCGTTTCCTTTTCTGGATTCTTCACAATGTATGCAGCATGCAAGCCTTCATAGACAGAAACATTTCTCAAAAGCAAACGCAGCTCCTGCATACTTATAGCGGTTTTAGTTTTCATGGATGAATCTCAACAGGAAGTGTCTTAAAACCTTTAGACAGAAATATGAAGTGCCCCTGTTTGTCTCCAGGAGTGTGTCATCCATCATGCTGTACACTGGTCTGAAGTGATGAACGACAACCCCCCAACATGTGACAGGGCCACAAACCTAGCAGAAAATGATTTGGGGAAATTCACTATATATTGTTTCCCTGTGCTTAGCTTTACAAACAAATTACCTGCAAACTAGGTATCCATACACAATGTTGTTATAGTGTGTTTAATATACAAAATGCTCATTTTTGTCTGTGGGGGAGGGGGGGGGCAGTATCTCGCTAGTGATGAAATGGGGAACATAAGATCTGGAACTTGAATGGCTTTCTGTGTAACACATTGATGTGGAAATATGCTGTTGATAGAAATGTAAAATGTTGTGTACCAGACAATGTAAAATAATAAATTTATTTACCTTTAAATCAGTGTACTCCTTTTATCTTACAAAATGACAAATGAGGCAAAATACAAAAACACCGGATCAAACAAGGAAGATTTATTAGCAAATATGGACATGGCCTTCAAGTTGATTCTCCCAAGGTATAATACAGTATCTGAACACAGTACTTCACAGTATAAAATAGAACCTTGGAGACATGAGGGTAGGTGAAGGACAGATCTCGATTCTAGAATGACCTCACCTGGCATACTGCATAGCTAATACTCTACATACTCATTCTTCCTACAAACAATATGCAAGTGACTTTCTTGACCTAAGTTAAAAATGAGGTAAAAAACTGAAAACAAGCCAGCTGTACTTGTACTTTAAGTCCTTCACTTGCCCAGGGCTTTGTCTAGGTTTGTCTTAATGGCATCCAGAAAGTCTTCAGTGTTGACATAGTGCTCATTTAGCTTGCACCTGCAGTTACAGGACAAAAACGACATAATTTAATCCTTACAGTCGCTTCCATAATAAAGGCACACATTACAACCAAAATCTAAACAAAAAGATCCCAAATTCTATTTGCAATAATAAATATTAAAGCAATGATTTGATCAATTTAATGGTAATAGGCTTACTTAGAAAGTCCGTGAATACAGCCGGCGAGGTCCTTAGTCATGACACCACTCTCAACAGTCTCCACACACACCCTCTCCAGAGTCAGAGCAAACCTGCAGGTCAGTGCCACAACACTTATTAACAGACACACACATTGGCCAGTGCATCCAAACACACACATTCAACTGCAACCAGTAACTGAATGGGACAAATTCAGAACAACTGATGTTTGTATGAAATAAAATGTATTCCCTGCATGGTGTGTGTGGAGGCTATGTTCAGTTAGCATCAAACACGGAAATCTGTCAATTAACAAATCCAGTGTAAATATACTTCAGGTTTAAAAGAGACTGAGTTAATGAATTAAACAGAATTAATTCCATACTTGATCAGGTCGGGGTTGCCATCAAGTTTACCCCGATGCTCAAGCCCTCTGGTCCAAGCAAAGATGCTGGCAATGGGATTGGTGCTAGTTGGGTTTCCCTGAGGTAAACACAGAAAGGTTGCTTTTTAACAATGGAAATATAATTACTTACCTGATTGTGTAAACGCGGCTACAACATGACTCCAATCCTCTGCTAATAGATATATACGGTTTTCATTCTCCATCCAATGGAACGATTCAGCCGTTATATTGACCACCACTAGATGGCCCCGTTCACACACACCTAACGGACAGAAGCATCCGGAGCCCTTCGTTTCACTCCCTGACCGACTTTACAGAAAAGGAATTATATTTCTTTAAATATAGCTCTAGGGTTGAAACGGAGGAGCTAGGCAGTAGAGAATCAGTCTAACCTTCTGGTGCTCACGGTAGTGTCTAGTCACTGTCAGTAGAGAATCAGTCTAACCTTCTGGTGCTCACGGTAGTGTCTAGTCACTGTCAGTAGAGAATCAGTCTAACCTTCTGGTGCTCACGGTAGTGTCTAGTCACTGTCAGTAGAGAATCAGTCTAACCTTCTGGTGCTCACGGTAGT
>JACXGK010013818.1:0-12372 GCA_016801125.1 Novumbra hubbsi
ATCCTTTGAAGGAACCATACATTATGCTCTGTGTCAGAGAATTCTATAAGCAAAAGGGATGTTTTCTGCCAGTGAGTCATGCAACAAGGTACAAGGTACAGAAATCTCGTACACGTCTGTAAATATTGAACCGAGGAGGAGAGGTTTGATATACATCACTAGGAAGTATTGTGCCGGCGGAACTCAACGATCAGTGTCATTTTCCAACAGACACATAGCCGGAACCATCTAGAGTCATCAGTGGCAGATGTGTTGTCCCATTAAAACAGTTGCCATGACCAAATGTTGGAAGCTACATACTCAAAAGTAATTTGGTGGTAATGTTAAATTTCACTGTAAGGGACTACTTCAACTCCATATTTCAATGCAAAGAAATCTATGGGAACTCCATCCTCAAAACAAATACACGTGTTAACTTTGCAATAACTGGTTTTAGACCTGTAAGTGTTTTAACCTTTGGCTATGACGCATGTTTATGTTATTAACATAAATGACAGGTAACAGGCTTTTTTGATTGACTGGGTATGGGTGTAATGCATGGTTAGTTATTTGGAACTGTTCTTTTCACTATGCATAGAAATGCTATTGGCCAGTGTGTTATGAATTGTAAATGTCATCTACTCCATATGCAGATGACACTCCTCTGCTGATACAGCTGTGTCCAGACAAGCTGATTTGTTTAGGTGTAAACCTGTACTTACCTTTTTGCTATCAAATGAGATCACACAATACCTTGACATTTGGGTTTACAAGGTTTAATCACACAGGTGAGTTGTTAAAGAGGGTAAGATGTGATGTGTATGCTTCTTTTCCAGAAACAGTTAAATCCCTCTATAAATAGCAGGAAGCAGTTTTTGCAGTCTACTTTTCTACATTTTCTTAACTACAGTGATAATATTTATCGAAGTGCAGCCACCTCCGTTAGTTATTTGGATGTTGTCTACTATTGCCCTCGGCTTTGGTACATTCCACACTTCAGATACGCATCACTGTACCACAGATACAAAGGTTGGTTTAACCTTTGTATCTGGGACCGATAGATTACATAATTACAAAATCTTTGTTTACATTTTGTAAAAGAGGCCTACAGTGATTGCCTAAATGAAAACAAGTTTGAATTAACGTTTTAATAATATTGAAACCTGATTAATAAGTATTAAAGAAGAGTTTCTCTGGACATTATATAGTCTGGTTGAAAGCAGAGTTGACCTAGAGTGCATTTTGAGTACAGAAAATCATGAATATGCAATCAAAGAATATAATCCTGGATTCATTCTGTGCATATGGTTTTTTTCATAGCAGCGGTTGGTGGTTCAGTCGATCACCCAATGACATTTCTTTTTGTCTCTTCTCTATCAATAACTTGCACAAACTCTCAAAAGACCCAGTGGATTTTATAGCTTACACGTGTTTTACACTGTATGTATTTACACAGTGTTTATATTTGAGCAATTTTGTTCCATTGCCGCACGTCTAAAACAGAAAAGTGAAAGCCTTCCCTTACCTGTGAGATAGCTGCCCTGATAGTAGTGGAGGTTTTTTGTACAGTACCCAACACCATCCAAGGCCATGTGTCATTACATATACGTTGACACAGTACACCGGGGCGTTTGGTAGACAATGTATTCATTGTAAAACGGGACGCTCAGCAGGATGTGAGCTTTCCGCTCGGCGGTGTTGAGAGATGCAGGGAGAAAAGCCAGACGTATCACACGGCATGGATACATGGGTTCCAGCCAGCGTGTCCTTGACAGATATATGACACACTTCCTCTGTGATGTCATCACATCTCCACGGACATGATGTGACATAAGCTGAGTGGGAGTGGGGGCTGTTATCCCTCCACAACATGAAAGCCGGCCCACGCTCGTTCCGTCGGGACTTCCTGTTTGCTGACCAACCCGTCCTGCTCAGCCAGAGAACAACCCCCCCCCCCCCCCCACACTCCTTATTTTTTCCCCAGCGAACGCAGAGTGCTTCCCACATAATTGTTTCATTGCTTGACGAGCGGTGAGCTAACTGTGGCGCGACCGTCATCCTACTCCCTTTCTCACACCGCACGCGCTTCCGCCCAACCCGTGTGGACACTGTGTGTGTGTGTGTGTAGACGGGCATACACGTGGGTGTGTGAGCTTGAAGGGCACATGACCACACTGTGACTTCCAGGAAAACTCTCCCCTGTTTTTACCTGCTCGTGGGAGGCCTCTGTGGGGAAGGGGAACACGGGAACACAGAGACCCTCCATGCTCACCGGGAAGTAAGGAATTACTTTCCTTTTCAATTTAAATGCAAATGCCCGGGAAGGGAAGCTTCCTGGTGGGAACGAGGAGCCAGGGGACAGGGAGAAGAGACGTCAGGAGGGCGTGCGAGATTGTCGTGGTGTGAGAGAGGTCCATGTCTGCGTCACCCTGTTTATTGGCTGTCATGTCTGCGTCACCCTCTCTATTGGCTGTCATGTCTGCATCACCCTCTCTATTGGCTGTCATTAATGCCGCCTCCAGGGACATTGCACCGACCTAACGAAGGTCAAAACACTTTATGAGGGACACGTGTGTTAGCCGACACATGCTATCACTATACATACAGCTTTACGCAGAAACCTATGAAAAGGCTGTCACATCTAACAAAAAAATGCATCCACGTGTTGAAAATTGTTCCCGGAAACCCTGGTGTGAACTCCGTGCCATGGGCCAGTGGAAATGAAAGCCTTAAAAATGACTGTGGCATATCAACTTAGAAGCCTATAGTTCGGAGGGCTGGGAAGCACAAAAGGGAACGTTAGTTATAAATGTCTGCCTCGCTGTCATAAATCCCATGAAGTGACACATGGAAAGAGACAAGCTAATTAGCATTATGGAATAGAACAGACTCGTTGGGAATTGTGACTCTTCAGATTTATGCTCCAAATTTTCAATTTCATAAAATATATTGTCATGGCTCAGCGAGCCTGGGTCTCTCCACGGAGCACATAGACAGTGCTTCACCCAGGAGAATCCATCACACTTATGGACAGGTTTTTATGGAGTGAGAGAGGAGCGGGAATTGAGTAAATGAGGGGAGAAGGAAAGGTGGAATGGAAATGGGAAGGGTTTGGGAGTATAACAGGGTTAGGGACTATGAAAAGGGTTAGGGGGTATAACAGGGTTATGGGGTATAACAGGGTTAGGGGTATAACAGGGTTAGGGGGTATAACAGGGTTATGGGGTATAACAGGGTTAGGGGTATAACATGGTTAGGGGGTATAACAGGGTTAGGGGTAATACAGGGTTAGGGGGTATAACAGGGTTAGGGGGTATAAAAAGGGTTAGGGGGAATAACAGGGTTTGGGGGTATAACAGGGTTAGGGGTATAACAGGGTTAGGGGGTACAACAGGGTTTGGGAGTATGAAAAGGGTTAGGGGGTATAACAGGGTTAGGGGGTATAACAGGGTTAAGGGGTATAAAAAGAGTTAGGGGCTATAACCGGGTTAGAGGCTATAACAGGGTTAGGGAGTATAAAAAGGGTTAGGGGGTATAACAGGGTTAGGGTGTATAAAAAGGGTTAGGGGGTATAGCAGGGTTAAGGGGTAAAACAGGGATAAGGTTTGGGGGGTAGAAGAGGGATAGAGGTTAAAATATATGGTGGGATGGAGGGAGAGGGGGAAGGCTACGGTGATGCAGTGCCGGCTTTATCCAGCGTGAGGAGGGATTTATGATTTGAGGTTAGATGCCAAATGTTCAGTGTTTCACCCACAGTAGGTTAATTTCAGTGGGATTTGTCAGAACCTTGAGGCCAAGGTGAACAACTGATGGATCAACGGGAAACATGCTGCTTCCCTGCAACCCATTAGCATCAACTAACACAGATAATAGCGTGAAGTTGCCACCCAATTAAGCATGTGTGTCCCAGCCCTGACCAGGTACCGCCGGCTGGAACGATGCTCGCTGAGATACACGCACACATATACACACATACAGGTATATACATACAGTGTGGAGAATGAGTATTTGATACACTGCCGATTTTGCAGGTTTTCCTACTTACAAAGCATGTAGAGGTCTGTAATTTTTATCATAGGTACACTTCAACCGTGAGAGGTGGAATCTAAAACAAAAATCCCGAAAATCACATTGTATGATTTGTAAGTGTAAGTGATTAATTTGCGTTTTATTGCATGACATAAGTATTTATGCACCTACCAATCAATAAGAATGACGGCATGGATTAAAATCCTGCAGCGCACGCAAGGTCCCCATGCTCAAGCCAGCGCATGTCCAGGCCCGTCTGAAGTTTGCCAATGACCATCTGGATGATCCATAGGAGGAATGGGAGAAGGTCATGTGGCCTGATGAGACAAAAATAGAGCTTTTTGGTCTAAATTCCACTCGCTGTGTTTGGAGGAAGAAGAAGGATGAGTACAACCCCAAGAACACCATCCCAACCGTAAAGCATGGAGGTGGAAACATCATTCTGTGGGGATACTTTTCTGCAAAGGGGACAGGACGACTGCACCGCATTGAGGGGAGGATGGGGGCAGGTATTACAAGATCTTGGCCAACAATCTCCTTCCCTCAGTAAGGGAAGATGGGTCGTGGCTGGGTCTTCCAGCATGACAACTACCCGAAACACACAGCCAGGGCAACTAAGGAGTTGCTCCATAAGAAGCATCTCAAAGTCCTTGAGTGGCCTAGCCAGTCTCCAGACCTGAACCCAATAGAAAATCTTTGGAGGGAGCTGGAAGTCCGTATTGTCCTGCAACAGCCCCGAAACCTGAAGGATCTGGAGAATGTCTATATGGAGGAGTGGGCCAAAATCCCTGCTGCTGTGTCTGCAAACCTGGTCTAGAACTACAGGAAATGTATGATCTCTGTAATTGCAAACAAAGTTTTCTGTACCAAATATTAAGTTCTGCTTTTTTGATGTATCAAATACATATGTCATGCAATAAGATGCTAATTAATTACTTAAAAATCATACAATGTGATTTTCTGGATTTTCGTCTCTCACAGTGGAAGTGTACCTATGATAAAAATTACAGACCTCTACGTGCTTTGTAAGTAGGAAAACCTGCAAAATCAGCAGTGTATCAAATACTTGTTCTCCCCACTGTATATATATGTAAGCATACTTTACTTAAAGGAGCCAATCTCTCATCTTACCACTACAGCCTGCGTCATGGGCTGTTACTCAACAGGCCTTGGATGACTATTTGACAGTTCATGCTACTGCGAGGTTGGCTTGCAGACAACACACAGCATCAGTGTAGAGCCCTCAATGGAGATTTTGAACGTTGGCTGGATCACCAATATGCAACACATTTCATGTGGAGAGGAGCCGCCAATGAAGACGGCTGTGGAAGCTGCAAAGAAAAATCTCACCGCAAAATGGGTATCAATGATGAAAACCTGTAAGCTTCTGAATTCAGGGGATGTTTTGTTAAGCTACCTATAATACATTTGGGTCAATACCGACACAAAGATTAAGCCTATTTCAGTAAAATAGGAGTGTAGAACAGAATACAATTACCCTTTATTGAGTAATGTGTTGTGGGATTGCTACCATAAACATATATAGAATGCTTGCTGGGGCTGTAAATGTCAAATTGTTGAGGAAACACAGTTATTGCTGTGACAAAACCTAGTGCTTTTCTTTGGTGCTTGGTACACTTCTTTTGATATTTTATCATCCTATCAAATGGACATAGTTTGTATTGTACTGCTGTGTGGTCCCACAATGCACCAGCTAGTATCTTTTCAACATTGGCACCTGCAATTGAACGTTCAAACAACGGTGCATGCTTGTCAGTAATGGTGTTATTAAGTTATTGGCTTTTTGCAATTCTGCTCCTGTTAATATTTAATTGTGTCGGTAGAGAAAGTTTAAGAGCATATTATTCCATTGCATTCAGTGGTATTGCATGATTTGGGCCTGTTTACCCAATGAACTGGAGGAGTGCATTTATTTTGGCCTATTTCACTATTACGTCTATTGCTGCAGAGTCTATTACGTCAAGCACTAGTCTATTCACATTAATCATGTTCATGTTTCCGGTTTTGCCTTTTTTATTAAGCTTTCTTCTGTGTTCAACCATTTTCTTTTATGTGATTACAAATGTACACATTCCAAGGAAATGGACAACACCCTCTTATCCTACTGGGTCCTTCTCCCTCTGAAAAGGAAAATGCTTCTCTGGACGTGCTCAAGTCTGTATTTCTAAGTCTTTTGAATGGTTTGCACTGTACAATTTAACAGTTGCAATTTTGGGACATTATGTCGTTTCTGGTACCTAATGTTTCCCAACCTTTACCATCTTATTCCAGGTTCACAACAGTCAGTGTTAAAAAACATAAAACATCTGATTTCTTTTAGGTTTTGTGTTTACTGTCTTAGAAACAATGATCAGACTAGGAATAATTTTATTGGATCATATCCCCAGTTGATTGGCACTGAAGACATTCTTCTTATTGAATACATTAAAGCAGGATTAGTAGCAGTAGTTTATTAGCATTTAATTTCTGGCTGTTACAGGTGGTGAGTCTAGATGTCTAACGTCTAGTCTGGAGGAGGTATTTAACAAACTAGGTATATCGCAGGGAACTAGTGATTTGCAAATAGAACAGATAGCTGGGGTAAAATGTTCCAAGAAATATAACAGAATTTATCCATTGCACATATACAACGCAGATTAATAACTTAATAATAAGCTTTCAAAGATTTTACTGATTTACTGTGGTTTCTACATCTTATGTCTTAAATCATAAGTATGAAAAACAATGTATTTATTTATCATAAAGATTATAATAAAAAATGTACCTAATTTACATTGTTTAAGTTTAAAACTTAAACTTTTCTCTGTTATTGTTCAACGTAGAGGGACTAAAACTGTTATTTTACATATTTAATCTGTGCTTAATTTATGGTTAATAGTTATCATTAGATTAACTTGTGTAATTTGCATAAATAACGTTAATTGCCCCAAAATAGTAGCTCTAACTGTTCAGTGTTGAGAGACCAAACAAACTTTGTTTTGCCTCTTTAACCTGTCCTTACTTTAAGGTATTACTCGTTTCACATTAGGAATTGACTAATTTGCACAATCATTGGCAATTAACCCCAAAATAGTATCTCTTTAACTGTTCAACACAGAGAGACCAAACTAACTTTGTTTTACATGGCTTGCAAGGCCAACGTGAAATCCCCAAATTTTGAAGGCAAACAATTTTGCAAGGACCCCACACTTACTATTGTAAATGTCCTGTCTACATCTGTGTTATGGTCATCACTCTTCCTATGGTTCAGCTTTATCATCCAGTTGACTGCTAGAGTAGCTTAATGTGCTGTTTTTCTTGTGATTGATTGGAACAAAAATTAACTGAGAACCTGTTATTCAGCTAATTATTTTGGTAAATCTATTAGGAAGAAACAAAAAACGTGGCAACCAAAGTAGACTTTCTATTTAACACGTTTAAGCAATGACTTGGAAACGCTTATATCCATGATCTGTGACATTGTCTACTCCTTTATTGGCAAAATAACGTATAAGTACGCAAACAAGGATCCAAAGACATTATTGTCAAAAAAATTTAATTAAATATTGTCTGTGCATATATGCAGTATTTTTATCGTCTGGTTATTAAGAACATCCAGTTATTAAGATTCTTTCATGAGATTTACTGCATCCACACATCAAATAGAGCCTTCAAGTCACATTAACGAGCGTGGACACAAAGGGTTAACATCAGTCCGTCTCATTAGTCTATAGGGTATTAGTGTGTGTTATGTCCTGAGTAATGTCAGTCTGTCACACTAGTCTGTAGGTTATTAGTGTGTGTTATGTCCTGAGTAATGTCAGTCTGTCACATTAGTCTGTAGGTTATTAGTGTGTGTTATGTCCTGGGTAACGTCAGTCTGTCACATTAGTCTGTAGGTTATTAGTGTGTGTTATGTCCTGAGTAATGTCTGTCACATTAGTCTGTAGGTTATTAGTGTGTGTTATGTCCTGAGTAATGTCTGTCACATTAGTCTGTAGGTTATTAGTGTGTGTTATGTCCTGAGTAATGTCAGTCTGTCACATTAGTCTGTAGGTTATTAGTGTGTGTTATGTCCTGAGTAATGTCTGTCACATTAGGCTGTAGGTTATTAGTGTGTGTTATGCAGTGTTCTGTGAGTACCTAGATGGGGTGAGTGCCGTTGCCTGTTAATGTCTTTCTCCTGCTAACAATGAAAGCAGCAGAGTGGAACATCTCTGGATTATGGAGAGGCTGACCCGAGGGGGCACACACACACACACACACACACACACACACATACATACACACAATATAAACACACACACGAACCACAAGAACTAATGTGTGTTGGGGGGCAGTTGAGGAGGCCCCCTGAAAGAGGTTCCCTGATGTTGATAGATTTCCTGTTTATTTTATTCCAATTCTTGGAAATCCTCCAACTGAGATTTCAGGAGAAGCCAAACAATGTTTTTACTCATTATCAGTGAGGCTTGAGCCTGGGTGGATAATGTACAGTGCTGAGCGTCTGGTGTGAGCAGACCTCCATGTCCACACATATTACAATGAAATCTTACTGCAGTCAAGCTGACACGGAGGAAAGCCAGCTATTGGTTTGCCATACAGGGCTGTTCATACAAATTAAGTACTGTTAAAACCAGCCTTTATCATCTAGTGTTGTTCAAATACAACCCTACTGTTAGAACCAGCCTATATCATCTAGGGTTGTTCATACACAACACTACTGTTAGAACCAGCCTATATCATCTAGGGTTTTTCATACACAACACTGCTAGTAGAACCAGCATTTTCAATCACGTCTGTTCATACACAACACTAATAATAGAACCAGACTTTTTCATTCACGCCTGTTCATACAATCCATGTAATGTGTACTGGGCTCAGCGCGCCACAACGCTCCGCCCCCCATCCCCCTCCACTAAGCCCTAACAAGCAGCGTACTGAACCAATAGGCACTCGCTTCCCCCTAAATGGACCCTAAGCTTACTCATTCTACTAGGTCCAAATGTAGGAGCTCTGGAATAGGAGAATGGACGGACTTGATCCTCCACTGAGTGCTGTCTGTTCAGTTTTCTAAGAGCGTGTCACTAAATGTTGTTGGAAGGTACGAAGTTCTGTTCTGACCCTGCTCCAATGCTGGAGATGACTTTGGCTGACAGGAATCAGATTCATAAATAAACAAGCCAGTAATTGGCCTACATTAAATATTTAAATCATGCAGTTGTTTACTAAAAGCATCCTGAACTCCAAATTGAAGCATCAACCACCCGTGATGATATGACATGTTTAATTATTGCACTATTCAGCGTGTGTGTACGTGTGTGTTTTTCTGACTGTTTGTCTGTTAAAAGTGTCATTGTGCAGCATACCTTGTGTGTGTGTGTGTGTGTGCGTGCGTGGTTGTATGTGGAACCAGTCGTTCAGTGAGGCAGACACTGCATACTAACCTGTTCATTAGGACATGAATGAGAACATCTCAATCTGTCTACAGTCCTGCACACAGCAGTCCTGAATGAAAGAGAGGGAGATGGAGCGATAGAGGATGGATGGGAGGAGGGGGGAGAAGGTGTCTTTTATACCCCTGTCTTGTCTCCGTCTCTCGAAAAGGGTTAGGGTTAGATGGTCAGCCTGCTGCAGCTTGGATGTGTTGGGTCGGTACTTTGACTCTGTGTCCATGGTGTTATTAAACATGTGTTGGGTCAGTACTGTGACTCTGTGTCCATGGTGTTATTAGGGATGTGTTGGGTCAGTACTGTGACTCTGTGTCCATGGTGTTATAAGACATGTGTTGGGTCAGTACTTTGACTCTGTGTCCATGGTGTTATTAGACATCTGTTGGGTCAGGACTTTCACTCTGTGTCCATGGTGTTATTAGACTTGTGTTGGGTCAGTACTGTGACATTGTGTCCATGATGTAATTAGAGATGTGTTGGTTCAGTACATTGACTCTGTGTCCATTATGTTTTCAGAGATGTGTTTGTTTCTGTACTTCATCTTATGTCTGTAGCGTTATTGGACATGTGTGTATTTGTGTAGCAAAGATTATTCTACCAGAACATGTCCAAAGTCTCTAGCATCCTGGCTAGATATCTCTACCAGGAAAATATAACAGGTATGGACGGGCTGACAAAGACATTAGAACCATCTGCAACTCACCCTCAACCCAGCAAGGTGTGTGTATTGGAGGAGGAGGCTGGGTTATCATCAGATGTCATGTTGATGAGTCATGTTGCTGCAACAGCAGCCCTTCTGCCTGGCTCAGAGGACATGTGGCCCGGCCACAGAGAGAGAACAGGCTCCCCCCGCTGGGAACAGACATCTAAACCCACAGGGAACCGGGCCGCTGTAATCCTGGAGGGAGGGGAGTGCTAGCGCTGAAGCTCAACATGCACCGACCCAGCTCAGCAGAACAGAACTGGGTTAGACAGGCAGCCAGACAGCCAGAGACGCAGCGGGCCTAAGGTGCCCCAGATACCGGGTGCTTCGTTTTCAGAGTGTGTGTGGGAGATGCTGCAGGAGTAGCGGCTTACGGGGATAAAGAGGTTGTTCTAGATACAAGATGCTGACACACACACGCACGCACACACAGCCACGCATGACTCTGTGGGCACTCGGGCACACCCAAATACACCTGCGTCACACGCAAGGCGTCTTTGTTTTGCACACGTTTCATTGGTTCTCAGAGGCAGAGAGAACGACAGACAAAAACCTTTTCTCAGAGGACAAATATCTTATTTGGAGCGTCCTTAAGTTCCTGTGTGCTGTGGGAGAGAGCGGATGAGGGGGAAGAACGGCGGGATCTGATCCGTCTGGCAACAGGTGAAAGAGGGAGAGACCTCTGTCCGTAGTGGTTACATCTGACCTCTAGATGCTGCCTGGCGGGCTCAACATTCCCTGAACATCATGACATCTTCTTTCCGCTGAGATTCTGCCGCGTGATAACATTACCAGGACATTACCAGGACATTACCAGGACATTACCAGGACATTACCGGGACCCTGTTAGAGTCTGATGTAATCTGCCATTGTAATGTGTTCCATAAAATGATGCGATTGTATCAAATGGAACCTTTGAGCCGTCATGTTCTAATTGTGGACTTTAAGGAAAGGGCTAGGGTTAGGGCTAGGGTTAGGGTTAGGGTTAGGGTTAGGGTTAGGGCTAGGGTTAGGGCTAGGGCTAGGGTAAGGGTAAGGGTTAGGGTTAGGGCTAGGGTTAGGGTTAGGGTTAGGGTTAGGGTTAGGGTTAGGGCTAGGGCTAGGGTTAGGGCTAGGGTTAGGGTTAGGGCTAGGGTAAGGGTTAGGGCTAGGGCTAGGGTAAGGGTAAGGGTTAGGGCTAGACGCAGTAACCCTTTTTTTAAGGAAATGTTGTTTTGTGAATCTAGGTTACCATGTATTGACTTCTAGTCTTAAATCAGTAGCTTCCAGAACCTTGTACAAAAAAAAATATTAGCTGGGAAATGGCAATGAAGAATCAAATGGCTATAACAGGTCCCCACAAGGATAGAGATTCCTAAAGTATGTTTCTTTGTGCGTGTTTGTGAGTGTTTGTGTGTGAGTGTGTGCATATGTGCACTCTACATTTGCTCCTGTAGATAAACAACATGTCTATCAGTATGGTCTGCTCCTGTCTAAGGATTTGTTTCTGTACTTCTTATTTTTCTCTGTTCCCCAAAACCCAGAGACTCAACGAGTGTACACACACACAAGCTCACACACACATACCAATCTTTTGCCTCTACGATACACAGCTTCTTGTGACCCACTGCTGTTTGTTATTTTCCGTTGCACCTGCTGTATGATTAGTGAGGGGTCAGACCTCCCAACTTAGGGAGCTTAGAGAATATTGTCCCGGTTCACCTTGTCACACACACCTGTTTCTTTCTTTTGAAAGTTTTCCTTTTCAGAAATATTCTCCTGTACACTTCTTAACCTCCTGATTATGTACACTCCTTAACCTCCTAACTCCCAGTACACTCCTTAACCTCCTGACTCTATACACTCCTTAACCTCCTGACTTTATACACTCCTTAACCTCCTTACTCCCAGTACACTCCTTAACCTCCTGACTTTATACACTCCTTAACCTCCTGACTCTATACACTCCTTAACCTCCTGACTCCCTTCGTCTTAATATATTACAATTAGAATACCACAGATCCTTAGAAGACTTATTGCTATTAAGAACCGATTGCAATGCAACCTTTTCAGAAATATTCTCCTATACACTCCTTAACCTCCTGATTATATATACTCCTTAACCTCCTGATTCCCTGTACACGCCTTAATTTGCTGACTCTATACACTCCTTAACCTCCTTACTCTATACATTTCTTAATCTCCTTAACCTCCTGCCACTATACAGTC
>JACXGK010013819.1:0-12369 GCA_016801125.1 Novumbra hubbsi
CTGAAGGGGGGGGGGAGTTGAGAAAGGGGGAGATAGACAGGGGATGAGAGGGGGGGGTGAGTTGAGACAGGGGGAGAGGGGGGTGAGTTGAGACAGGGGATGAGAAGGGGGATGATTTGAGAAAGGGGAAGAGAGACAAAGGATGAGGGGGGGTGAGTTGAGTTGAGAAAAGGGGAGAGAGGGGGGGGTGAGTTGAGACAGGGGATGAGGGAGGGTGAGTTGAGAAAGGGGGAGATAAACGAAGGATGAGAGTGGATGGGATGACAGGAGAGACGGAGGAAAACAGGGTGGCAGATACAAAAACCAGACAGAGACGAGGAATTGGAATGACACTGAGCGAGAGGGTGTACTTCCTTTTGTCATAGCTCATATTTTATGCATCTTTGAAAAATAAAAATAGGGCAACGTTTTGATCGTCATATACACGCCTCACCCACGAAGGTACGTCTTGCAGCTCACACAGATATATAAATTGGTAGAAAAGTGTTGGGGTGACTGCTGGAGCACACAGGAATTTCTAGTCAGAGACAAAACACTGGAAGACGGAGTAGGATTTCAAAGCAACCGAGTGATAGGATATCCGGGAATGTTTTCCGGGCCCAAAGCGGTGGTGGCTTCTCTGTCCACCCAATGGATACACTACAGCTGCTGCTCTAAAGAGACACACACGCGCACGCACACACTCCTGTGCACGCACAAACACGCGCGCACACACACTCACGTGTGACACAAAAAACGCACAGGCAGTGGTCAGACACCGTTGTCTGTTCCTGAGGGGGCCATCCGCCTTTGGCCCTGAAGGGCCGTCACTTCCACCCGACCGGGGGACTGGAGGCATTGGTGGACAGCCGAGCATTGGTCTGGGTTGGACACGGGGCAACGATGCATTCAGCGTGTGACCGAGGAGCGCTTTGAGGAAACGGAGTGAGCCTGGTTCACGTGTCTGCGTGTGTGTGTGTGTGTGTGTGGCCTGACTCGTCCTGACGGACCCTGGGCAAAGACACTGACAGTACAGTCCAAACTCCACAGAGTAATGAGGCCCTCTCAGAGGACTGGTCCATCCTGAACCAGGGTGGTTGTCGGTGCAGTATTTAAAAAATAAAATGATCTACCATAAAAGGCCCAGATCCACTGTGGTGCTGGTGTCACCCAGACCGGGTCGGAGAGACACCCTGCGGGGAATGTAGTTCTTTTTCTTTCCCTGTCCTATTGTAGCTTCCCTCTGTCCAGTACCTAACCAGTCAGTTGGCACCGCACTCCCAGACACACGGGTCTCACCTGATGATGCAGTAACAGCTATGGGCCCCTGAGGACAGGCGACAGAAGCCGAAGCGCTGCTTGCTCTTGATGTCCGTCAGCACAAATGTAAAGTTCTGGCCCACCTGGCTCACCGACAGGCTGCAACACACAGAGAAAAGGGGAATCTATCGAGCAAATACATTAACAGGATCATACTTCACATAAGCAGGCAAAGGCCTTCAAACGGTGATCCAGCCTCGACCGGACAGACCAGGCAACTGCCAGAGGGGAGGAAGAGGAACAACAGGAGGAAGAGAGGAAAGACAGACAGAGAGACAGACAGAGACAGACACGGAGAGTCTGACAGAGAGACAGACAGACAGACAGAGAGACAGACACGGAGAGTCTGACAGAGAGACAGACAGACACAGAGAGAGTCTGACAGAGAGACAGACAGACAGACAGAGAGACAGACACGGAGAGAGTCTGACAGAGAGACAGACAGACAGACAGACACGGAGAGAGTCTGACAGAGACAGACAGACAGATAGACAGACAGACACGGAGAGAGTCTGACAGAGAGACAGACAGACAGATAGACAGACAGACACGGAGAGAGTCCGACAGAGAGACAGACAGACAGATAGACAGACAGACACGGAGAGAGTCTGACAGAGAGACAGACAGAGAGAGTGAAAGTCAGACAGACAGGCATACAAACCAACAGAGTCAGACAGAGAGTCAGACAAAGACAGAACACATTTTAAAACATGTCCTCTAGTTTAACCGAAAAGGAAGAGCTTTTCTAAAAAACAGTCTCATTATTCTTGCTGGTGTCATAATCAATGTTAGTATCAACTCTACATAGCTGATGTCCAAAGAAAATCTAAAAACTGTTTTCAGTACCCTCACTGTATGAGAAGAAAAGGTTTGACATTTTAAAGTGCTTGTTTTAGAGGCACAAGGTTTGCAAACAAAACCAAAAATGTATGCAGCTGTCCATTTAGACATGCTAGTTTAGTGTTTCAGCCTACAGTACTGAATAGCTGAGTGTTTCATCCCAAAATGACAAAAGGTTGAGTGTTTTATACTACAGTAACGAATGGCTGCATGTTTCATTCTACAGTATTGCATGGCTGAATTTGTTGTCCTACAGTAATGAATGGTTGAGTGTCTCGTTCTACTATAATGAATAGCTGACAGGTTCATCCAACAGTAATGAATGGTTGAGTATTTTATACTACAGTTATGGATGGTTGAGTGTTTCGTACTACCAGTACTAAAGTAATGAATGGCTGAGTGTTTTGTACTACATGTACTACAATAATGAATGGTTGAGTGTTTTGTGCTACAGGTACTACAGTAATAAAAGGCTGAGTGTTTTGTACTACAGTAATAAATGGCTGAGTGTTTTGTACTTCAGTAATGAATGGCTGAGTGTGTTGTCCTACAGTAATGAATGGCTGAGTGTGTTGTCCTACAGTAATGAATGGCTGAGTGTGTTGTCCTACAGTAATGAATGGCTGAGTGTGTTGTCCTACAGTAATGAATGGCTGAGTGTGTTGTCCTACAGTAATGAATGGCTGAGTGTGTTGTCCTACAGTAATGAATGGCTGAGTGTGTTGTCCTACAGTAATGAACGGCTGATTTGAATCCAGTACCAGAGGCCGGGGGGGGACAGCCTGTACCCCCACCATGCAAGTACAAACAGTTTCTTCCAGCCTGAGAATCTGGTGTAGAGAGAGCCGGACTCGGGTGGAAATGTCAAACAGCTTCACACACACACACGCACGAGTCAATGGGCGCACGGTTCCTCATATGTCCGGTAGATGGCGATAGCACTTAGGAGCTAGCCCGATAGCACATAGCATTGTTCACTTTGTGATGCTGCTGGCTATAGCATAGCGTGTCTAGGGTGTGAGAATGTGAACGAGGTAATACAGTTTAGTTTTAAAAGTACTGTAACCAAAAATGTTCTGAGGATGTAGGCCTGATAGCATTGTGTTTAAAGTAACCCATAACGTAACAATTTGTCTTTTGGTAGCCGTGAGGCGATAACATTGTGTTTAAAGGTGCTATAACATGTCTACTGGAATAGGGAAAGCTACAGAGAAAATATTTAAACTGCCAGTTGAATATACAAAGTCTCTTAAAGAATTATTTATTTTAAATAATTGTTTGCTAAGGCCCACTTTAACACAACTTACAAAATGTACTAATGTCAGCTAATGTCCAAAATGAGTACTTATTAAACACCCTTTATGTGAGTGCATGTGAGTGTGTGTGCGGGTGTGTGCGTGCATGTGTGTGTGTGGCGGGGACTCTTTCTCTTAACCAAGTGAGGAGAGGACAGAAGAAAGCTCTCGCCTAGCATCCAGCTGGCTTTGGTAAATCACCCTCTAAAGAGACCTGAGACCTCCCTAGAGAGGTGTGTGTGTGTGTGTGTGTGTGTGTGTAAAAGCGAATTTTCATTAAGGGGTGGGTGGTGTGTGTCAGTGTTACTAGGGTCTAGGACCTTAAACTCTCTAAAAAGCTTCCGGAAAACATGGTTGCCGGCTGGTGCGGTATTACAAACGAAGACGTGTGTGTGTGTGCATAACAACAAACGTACCTGTCCACACTGAAGGGGAAGCAGAACTTAGGGACTGTCTGAAGAGTTTCCTGTTGGGGGGGAAGTGAAGAGGGAGAGATCATTTATACATCTGAAGGGCCCTATAAATCTAGGCATTAACGGCAACACACCATATAACAGGGCAAAGCCCAGAGAAACCAGAGACAGACCTGGGGGGGGGGGTGAATTAACCTATTAAGGCAAAGAAAGATGAGAGACAGATGAGAAGGAGAGATGAGGAAGATGAGGAGATACAAGGAAGACAAGGAGACGAAGATCAATGAGGAGAGACGAGGAAAACAAGGAGAGATGGAGGAAGATGACGGGAGAAGCTGGAAGACGAGGAGAGACTCAGGAAGATGAGGAGAAACTCAGGAAGACAAGGAGCGACAGAGTAAGACGAGGAGAGATAGGGCAGAGACGTTGCGAGGAACAAATCAAACACCACCGCACAGACAATGAGAAACATTTAAAGAAGTTAAAAAAAAATCTGTGTGTGTGTCTTTGCGTGTGTGTGTGAGTCTTTGTGTATGTGGCAGTGTTAACAGGGCCCAGGGGAGGATGGGGGGGGGGTACGACAACACCAACATATGGGAAACAGTGACAGGAACCAGCGGCTGGATCCAAAGGAGCCAGTGGGGGAACGGGCAGAGGGAGGCCGGCCAGGGGGATCAGCATGAGGTGAGGGGGAAAGGGGTGAGGGGGGAAAGGGGTGAGGGGAAAAGGGGGTGAGGGGAAAAGGGGGTGAGGGGATGGAAGGGCTGGCAGGCAGGCAGGGGCTTTGCCCAGGCCTCCCCGCTCCCCCAGCTGTGGCCCTCCAACACCGGGAGTCTGAGAACCCCGGATTACGGCCCTGGGACTAATAACTACTAACAATGACAGATAAATAGAGGGATGGAGTGAGAGAGAGAGAGAGAGAGAGAGAGGGGGGGGGGAGAACAACATAAAAAGAAAATAGTAGACAAGACAAAGACAGCATGAAAGTGAGGAAACAGGAAGCAAAAGAAAAAGTGGAAGGGTACAGAAAGATGGACATAATGAGAGACGGAACCCAAGGGGGGCCCCAGGAGAGTTCAGAAGAGAGTCTGACAACAACAAGCCAGGCCGGTCCATCTAGCTGGGGATTATGTTCATGGTAGGCAGAGGAGGGAGTCCAGCCCAGCGACGGTGCTCCCCGGTGGGCCAGCACAGCCGTGCTGAGATCCTGGCGAGAACCGGAGACAAACAACGCCGCCAGGCAGCGGTGAGCTTAAAGCCTGCGGTCCCCCAAAGACCTCGAGCCCCAGGTGGACAGCCAGCGACCGACTCACTGGTCTCCATGGCAACGGATAAGGCTGAGTCGGTGGTGGCTTGCGGGTGAGGCTTCGGCTCCCATGATGCTTTGAGGCCATCATGGGACACCGAGCGCAGGTGGTGGATCAGGTGTGGCGGGGGGAAAAACAGTCGACATGAGCGCTGCGTGCGCGAGTTGGTACGGATTCAGCTGAATTTCGAGAGGGAGGCACTGACGTAAACAACACCGACATGACTCAACTGTAAATTGCCCACTAAGCAGAACACACCCCGCTGAGGGGCTAGCGAGCCGAGACAGCTTGGTGACGGTGTGTTTTGGTTGAACGAAGTGTTATGTATATCCTCTCTTTTGTCTGATCTGAAAGGTCAAAGGCTAGTTCGTTGTGTACAATGGTTGATGCCTCACTCCTATGACAAACCGGGTATTAGTGAAACATGCCGGTTCTATGAGCAAACATGAGTCCCAAATCATCCCAGATGGAGCATATACCGTTACCCTGAAGAGGTTGTTCAATGGGCCCCCTAAAACAAACAAACAAATCCCTTTACATTTATCAGGCCAGTTGCATCCAAAACATCCACTCTCTGGAGTAGCACGGCGTTGAGTTTAGGGCAGACCATGAGACACATCCAGCCTGCGTTTTGATAATCAACCGCCATTTAGTATTACACCTATGGGCGACTACCTGATATTCCCATGGTGTTGAAACACTGTTGACGTTGTTTGTGACAGTTTTCCCAATTATTGTGATGTACAATGTGCCTTCATAGCCTGGACACACAGGATTTGAAAAAATCTGGAAATTTCATCATTCCCATATGTTTGCAGAGTGGGTGGATTCAGTAAATTAGTCATTGGGTGTTTGAATTCTAAGAATCCTCAGAGATGAAATATATCACTGGAAACATCTCTCAGATGAAATTCTATTGTCCAGGCCAAATTAGGAGGTTTGGAATTGGCAACGCTGTAGTGTATCCTGCGTTTGATCAGCGTATTTTTAACAATAAGCCAAATAGCTGTTCATGTAAAGTCGCACGGGTGAAAGAATAAATCAGGGTTAGAGGCTTCTTCGATGTTTATTCAGCAGTCATAGTACACGTCTCCAGATGTTACAATCACAGCTCCAGCCAGTGTTAGTTTCTCCCTCTGTGCTGATTCCCACCATCTAACAATGTGACCTTGGGGTAGCCGGTGTTATGAAGCACCGTCCCAGGATGCCTGAGTCTGGTACCTTTATCAGTCTCCATGGAAACGGAGGAATATATATATACGGTATGGCTAAACAAGAAATGCTAAGCCTCCAGGGATGCTGCCAGTTAGATCATACATATATGCGTAATGAACTTTCCCAGCCCCTCCATGTAACCACTAAGAGCTCCTACACCTGTCAACAAAACCCAGCATGAGGTCTTGGAGCGATCAATGGTAAGACGACCATCAAATGGTAGCACGTTCTACAATCTCGGCAGAGTGCCAGGGCCTTAGACCTTTCGCTTCAACAGTGGGGGACATGCAAACGTTGGCCCCCTTTTCAGTGTGCTTCGTTTATCGTGAAACTGGCGAACACGGCCGTTGTTTAGAAAGAACAATTAAAGCCTTGATGCAATTCTTCATTAATTGTTTTTTTTGTAGAGCATCATTTCACATGAGTCGAGGCTCTGGTTGTATAACCAGATGTTTAGAAAAAGAGTAGTGTGTCTGGATCCCACAGTTAATGGAATGTTGGCAGTGATGATGTCACACCTTCAGAATGCTGAATATAAGTACTTCTGCGAAGTTGAGGTTAGATGGTTCCTTACACTGAAAGTAGTCTATGGGTCAAGAGAAAAAGTAATCCGTGGTCTAGTATTCTTTAAACCGCCATAGCAATCTGCAAAATTTGACCACCACTAGCTAAAAATATACAGACATAACTGGAGAAAATATGCATGCTTGTTTTTTTAATGGTCAAGAAACCTTTAAGCAACATTAAACTAAATATATAGGCTAGTTGATTTCAGGGATTTTGTAAAACATGTTGTCCCCAATCTTCCCTTTACTTCCATTTTCTGAAAGGAGGTGGCTCAAATTAGTTGATGTTAAAGGACTTACAGATTTATGGACCCATATACAATTCTCAGGGTAAGAAACCATCTAACAATCCATTAAAGTCCATGAAAAATAAAAGACAAACATTTCAAAAAGTATTGATAGCCTGGTCCTGACAAGTCAGCGCGTTTGAAACACAAAGAGCTTTTTAATGTTATATTTGTTTGTGTCTATCACGCACAGGAGACACACACAATGGATGTCAAAACTTAATCTAGCCTAAATAAAGACTTCATCATGTCCCCTTCTCATCTCTATATCAATTGATTTAAGCTCTTCAGACTCCTGGAGCAGACCCCACCCCCACCTTACTATTCCCATCAGACCCCAACAGAAAAACAATACAGAAGAATGAAAACTCCCAGGGCTTCCACCCTGTCAATACCATTTCCAACTAATAACTCTCCAACAGCTGAGAGCTACAGGAGGGGGGGAGGGGTGAGCACCTGCACTGTCTCCGCCCCTCTACCTCAGATCTGTCCATCATCCCACTCCTCCTGTTTGTTGTGACGTTGAGGCTCCAGTCACTCGTTCTCAACGGAGGATGGGTTGGGGGGGGCGACAGATAATTAATTTCCCACAAAGCCCCTGGAGCATGGGGAGGGATTGTCTATGGCAGGAAGTGTGGTTGTTGTTGTTGACGTCATTTGAAAGAGATAAACGATGTGTTTATTGGTGAGGGGGCTTGGTGGGGGGGGGTTGGCGAGGGTAGAGGAAATGATGAGTAGGCATTGTGAGGTTGGGTATTTCACACACACACACACACACACACACACACACACACACCAGCTCACATACATATGTCGGTATGAAACCGTAAACAAATCCATAATGTATTAAATGCAGAAACTGCAAGACACAGGATTGCAATGAAACAAAGACAACAAAAACAAAAAAAACACACCCACAAAAACTGAAAAGGTTCACGGGTTTCTCACAAATCCTAAAGCAGCAGAACACGATAAACATAAGATAAACATATAACAGGCGATCCTTTTACTAGTGGTGCCATCGAATAACGAGCGATTTCAGTTTGATTAAACAGCAGACACATTAGTGTTAAAGTAATCAATAGCCAGGGTACCTGCACAGGAGGCCACCTATGAGAACGTGGGTCAGAACCATGCAGAGAGAGGCAACCTCACAAACATCACAGGGTTATTAGTTTTAATGAGTGCATACATTGTGGCCGGAGAGCAATAATCGTCTATCCTTATTTAGGCACAGGGACAGCTTAGCCATTCAGCCCCGGGAATAGGAAACAGATTTGAAAATGGGCCTGTGTGTTTGTATGTGTGTGTGTGTGTGTGTATTGCGTGGTCACCCTCCGACCCCCACCAGGCCCCCACCCGGCCCCCACCCGGCCCAGTGGACCTTAGTTTTAATATCTGGAACTTCCTCCACCCCCCTCGTGCCTTTTCTCTTGCCCAAATTGATCGTAGCGACTGGCCTGGACGAGCGGTGCAGCGTAGCTGAGCTCTGTGCAACTCTCCCGGCTGGCCTGCCGGCTCCAACCTGGCAGCCCAACACCCCTTAAACTTTGAACTTCAACCTGGCAACCCAGCCCTCTTCCGCGTTTGAGCTCCAATATGGCAGCCCAACCCCCTTCATCATGTCAGCACTCCAACCTGGCAACTCAGCCACCTACATGCCTGAGCTCCAACCTGGCAACCCAACCCCCCCCACCCCAACCTTTTTCTCTCAGTACATCCAGCCCACCTGACACTAAGCCCTAATTCCCTCCTCCCAGCGCTTACTTTCCAGACCCTGCCTGCCAACATCAATGGGGCCCGGGCTGTAGGGGGTGGGGGTCAGGCAGTGGTAGCTCACAGGGGTTTGGTGGACTAACTTCCAGCCGCTATGGGCCCAGTTTGGCCACAGATAATTGGGCCCAGAAACGTTTCCTTGACACGCTGGGTACATGCTCACACACACACATTTACACAGCCACAGTTTTCAATGTGAGCGTGTGCGCATACACACACACTCTAAACTGAATGGATGGCCGGAGGTAAAGTGAGAACAGAAAACTGTGTTTGTGTGTGTGTGTGTGTGTGTAGGTTGTGTGTGTAGTTTTGCCAATCAACAGCAGGAGTGTTTCATCTCCCTCGCTCTGCCTTTATTCCCCCCAGCCCTCCCCAGGCCTCCTCTCACTTCTCACAACACTATCACTCACTCTTCCGCAGACTGAATATCCGCAGTCCGGTTCGGGCAAAAAAGAAAGAATGCAGAAGCAGTCACAGAATTGTGACTGACCGTACGTTGACCGTACGTTGACCGTACGTTGACCGGTGTGGCCGGGAGGCCAAACCAGCAGGTGGCCTCCCGCTCAACAGTCTGGCGATGGTGGTACACACCGGATCGACCACTTGTTTCTAGCTAATAAGGAACTTCGACCCCGTGTGGTTGTGTGCTGAAAAAAAACCCAGGGCCAACACAGCGGGCATTCCAAGACGCCAGGCACAGCATTGGTTGAGTCCTGTCGGTGGCCTGCCTCACCCGTCACAGGACAGCCATTGGCTGGACGCTTCTAGTTTGTCGCATCCCTTCTGGGTTCACCCTGGACACCCTGGACCCCCTGGACACCCTGGACCGGCGTGAGAAACCCCAATAAGGGCGTCTCCTCCGTGATATGGTGGAACCAGGATGCCCGAGTGCTGATGATCGCACTTTGCCAAAGTTGCCACGGTCACATTTCTGCACATTCTGACATCAAATCAAAACAGGAAATAATGACTCCAAGGGCTATTTCATGAACCTAACAGAACTGGCCACTGAATGTGTATATAAAAGCAAATCCCAAACAAATATGCCACAGTTATAAGAGTAAGAAGTGAATTAATCACAAAGGGGAATAATGACATGTAGCCCACTCCCATCTCAGACCCCCCCCCCCCCCCCCCATCTCTTTGAGGGCTTTTCTATGAGTTTCGGTTGTCCGCCAGAGTGATGAAACGCTTTAATAAAAGGTGGCCATACTGCTACTTCATTACGGGGAGGATGGTGCTGTGCAAACAGAGCGGGGCTCAGAGGCCCCTCATTAGATGTAATAACACAGACAGCACTCTCATTTGTCTCAATGAGACCCCTTTTACACAGTTATGGATTTTAAATTACTGGCAGAGCAGCCGCTCGGGCCTTTCTTGGCCAGCGGGGGGAAATCAAAACGGCATGTTGTTGGCTCCGCGCCCCTTCGGGGTGGAGAGATGACATGAAAAGGGATGAGAAAGGAAAGGGGGTGGGAGACAGAAATCAACAAACAACAACAACAAACAAAACAACAAGTCATTAGCCGTGGCGGCGTGTCAAAGGACGGACGATGCGGAACCCGGTGAAGTCTCCAGGGGCCTCAGGGGCCGTTAGAAGACCCCCAGACGGGCCGACGGCACTGACCACAGCCGCGTCGAGCCTCACCAGGCAATGGGGTTGTTTACGTAGTGATTTGTTTTCAGTGAAGTGGTTCTGGCTTTCTGGGGGCCTTTAATTTGACAATCCTCCGGTCACTTTTTCAATTTGCCTTCAGAGACACAAACCAAATTAAATAAAAGACACCGGGCTGGATAAAAGATGAGGGGTTTTCCGGGTGAAGACAAGGGCTGTGGAGGGGTGGTTAGAGGTGTAGGGGTGGTGAGGTGGTTGGGTAGGGGGGTGGAGCGGGGATGGGGGCTAAGGGGTGTAGGGGTGGAGCGGGGTGGGTTGTAGCGGTAGAGCAGGGGGGTGAAAGGGGGAGGGGTGCGGTGTGTAGGGGTGGAGCAGGGGGAAGGGGTGGTCGGCAGTCTTTAAGGGATTGAATTTCAAGTACATATTCCTTGGCGCACATGACCGTGGAGGTAATATATGTACTCATTTATCGAAAGCCGGGGCTAAAATCATAAATACAAGGGTTAATGTATGCAAATCCGGAGGGGTTAAAGAACAAGCAATTACGGAGCCTCTCTCTTTTTCTCCCCTCTTTTATTGTCTGTTCTGCATCCATCCAGCCCAGCAGAGGAGAAAGGGAGAGGAGAATGGGAGAGGGGAATGGGAGAGGAGAAAGGGAGAGGGGAATGGGAGAAGAGAAGCCAGGCCCTGGGCATGCATATTCCACAAGACAGAAGTAGGGTGGATCTGGGCCACATTTGGCCACCCCCACGAGCCTGGTCCCACTGGGATGTGGGGGAACACGGGCGGAAACGCGAAGCCCGGCAAGGTGGAACGTACGGGTGACAGATTTAAACTTGTCGGGTGTCGATAGATGGCGCCTGTCCTGTGTCAGTTAGCTTGCTGCACAACAAGTCAACATTAGCAGGGGCAAAACGCTGACCCCCTTTAAGTCCGGGTAGAGGTTCCCTCAATCTACCTACCACTTAGACACTGGATGGACCCCCGCTTCAATCTACAACCCAACGACGAGGAGGGCTTGCGTCAGTCTTTTACTCTGCACTGACAACCCGTGGTTGGGTTAGGTTTCCGGAGGGGTTGGGATTCACGTCCGTTACTTTAACCTCCCCTGTGATGGCAGATATCAGTGGCTTTAAGATCAGGCAATTAAGAGTTTATCACAGTTAAGAAGACTGGGTCAAGCTGCAACGGTCACATCAAGCCAAACCACTTGAGATTTCCAGACTGTGTACCTTTCGCAGACCTCAAGGAAGGGCCATTACCGGATTTTGTACCCTTCACAAACCTCACGGAAGAGCCATTACCAGACTGTGTACCCTTCGCAGACCTCACTGAAAAGCCATTACTACATTGTGTACCCTTCACAGACCTCACTGAAAAGCCATTACTACATTGTGTACCCTTCACAGACCTCACTGAAAAGCCATTACCAGATTGTATACCCTTCGCAGACCTCACGGAAGGGCCATTACCAGATTCTGTTCCCTTCGCAGACCTCACTAAAGGGCCATTACCAGATTGCGTACCCTTCGCAGACCTCATGGAAGGGCCATTACCAGCTGGTGTACCCTTCGCAGACCTCACTAAAGGGCAATTACCAGACGATGTACCCTTCGCAGACCTCACTAAAGGGCCATTACCAGCTGGTGTACCCTTCGCAGACCTCACTAAAGGGCAATTACCAGACGGTGTACCCTTCGCAGACCTCACTAAAGGGCCATTACCAGCTGGTGTACCCTTCGCAGACCTCACTAAA
>JACXGK010013820.1:0-12388 GCA_016801125.1 Novumbra hubbsi
TGGCATGCTGTTAGACACTCTCTTGAATGTCAGTTACCTGGCATGCTGTTAGACACTCTCTTGAATGTCAGTTACCTGGCATGCTGTTAGACACTCTCTTGAATGTCAGTTACCTGGCATGCTGTTAGACACTCTCTTGAATGTCAGTTACCTGGCATGCTGTTAGACACTCTCTTGAATGTCAGTTACCTGGCATGCTTTTAGACACTCTCTTGAATGTCAGTTACCTGGCATGCTGTTAGACACTCTTGCAGCCTAAAAGGGAAAGAAACCACATCTCCTCCCCACTTCTCTCCTTCAATAAGTGGCACTTGGCTGACCTTCGCTGTTTTCTAAATCGGGGCCTTAATCGTAGAGACCTAATTGCTTGGCTGGCTTCCCACTTGGCTGTGAGAACGGGGCTGTGCACACATTCCCCAAGCCTACTATGAGAAGCAGCCCTTTGCCACTGGTGTTTTATTTATCCATTTATTGTTACTGTTGTTGTATGATCATGTATGCTAAGAACATATTCTTATTTACAGCAACTACTTGGGAGCAATTAGGCCCAACCGTCTGGCTCCAGGACAGAACCTTGTCGGCTGGGGGATTAGAACCGGTCTGGCCGGCGAGTCCTGGCCGTTGATCTGTCTGTTGACACCATGGTCTGTTTCTGATCAGAAGGGCTGTTCTCCATCTTTGTGGTGGGACTTGTTTTCTATTGTTGTTGCTTTGTTCTAAGAGAACCGGCACGTAAGCCTTTTATTGACTGGTCCATATCTTATGGATCCTCTTCTGTGCCAATGAACCTTACTTGACACTTGATGATGCACCATTAAACAAATGGACGTGTATATATACTTTCCTTTTTTCATTTGTTCTTTGAGCACTGAGTGCATGTGCTGGCTTGGGGAAAACACTAAGGTAATGATTGAATATGTCTGGACTGATGACAGCTGTCCAGGCGATGGGCACGGGTGTCGAGTGAAAGAAACTAGGTAAGGAGTCAGGCTGAGAGACCCAAATGGAGGAGCATATCCCCCTCCCCCACGGAAAGTCCTTGGGAAGTAGGAAATAACAGAAAGGAAACTTACAAGGGAACCCATTTCCGCCGTGGTTGTGTGGGCGTTTCCCTGCGTGCCTGTGTGTGTTCGTTGTGGCGGAATGTTAGCAGCTGTCTTTAACCAGGTGGGTGTGTGGAGAGGCCCATCGACTGGGCCCCCACATTAGAGCTGCACCTCTGTTCCTGGTGGCTGAGGGCTCCGGGTCCTGCGGCCTCCATCTTCTCCTGCAGCGGCGTTTGTCTATGAGATCCATTTCACTTGCTTTGGCGGATCAGCCGGGGAACGCAGAGAAGCTTTGACACTGTTGTGTTGCTGCCAACCGCCTCAGTGGCTTTAGTTAAGCAGATGGGTGATTGTTTGTTTTGGTTTCACACCCCTCCTTCCTGCTCTGGGATCAGTGGGGGGGGCGGGGCGTCGGAGACAGGGGAGCAGTAAGGTAGACCGAGCGCTACGGCCACTTTGTGAAGAAGGGGGAGAAAAGACAGTGCCACGCAGCCAAATGCCTGCCAACACTGTTCACTAGGGATGATTAATGATGCCTGGGTCTGATGGACAGAGCGAGTGTGAGGGACTTCTGTTAAGGGATTGGTAGGGGGGGGGGCCATCAGACAAGTGTTTAACGACCCCCAACTCCCCCAAAGAAAAAGACCCCACAGGAGTAACATATGTCAATGGTTTGATCCACCCCAGTTGTCTGAGAAGCAGCGTAGTATAGCTAAGATGTACTGGAGACAGTTGACACCTAAAAAGACCTGGCGCTGGTGATTTGTTTGACTCAGATAGTCAGTGTTATTCTAGAGAGATCCTCCTGCGTGGTGGTAGTAAGGATTTAGATGCTGTAATTGTGTGAGTCAGCCTTGTCAACGCCATTTAACCAGTGCAGTTTGGACAGGGGAGAGAAACCGATCTGATGTTGTTTGAATTAACACCAGCTCATCTTTGGATTCCAGACGCCCTGGCCACCCGGCCTGTTTAGCTAGTCCTCAGGCTGGCTGGGGTTGTGCTTTGCAAAATGTTTCCCCCTTAGAGCCTTAGACAGTCTGTCAGTCAGCAGTGTTTGCTCTGGGCTGGTGGCAGAGTAGCAGCCAGTCCACGGTGGCATGGCGATGTGGTCAAGCAGTGCTGCGAAGTGGTGCCGGGGAATGAAGTCTCAGTGCAGGACTTAAAGAGTAGCCCAGAGACTGAGAGCTCTGTCCACCAATTACACCACGAATGGACCCTTGGGGATCAATGTACTGTACGCATTACATTACCGCTCTAAGAGGAGCTAGTGCTCCCCCTAGAGATCTCATTCACCTCTGCTCAGGGCTGGGGCTCACTGGGCTGTTACCTCACACAAACACACACGCACAGACACTATAGCAGGCGTTACAATGGGAATATTCTGTGTTTTAATGGAGCTTTATTTTGAGCACTCACTTTCTGGAAATGGCTAGTTCTGTCATTCGACCACATGGGTACATACTAGCGTAGAAGCTGGGTTCTAGGGGGAATGAGTGAAATTGTTTCCGAATGAATCTAAACCTGTTAGCTCAAACCACCGTCACAGGTCTTAAGTGGTTTTTACGTCAGCCGCTCATTGTGCCTCTGTTTAATGGTCCTACAAATGGTTGATCTGTGTCTTGTCCTGGTTCCGGTATGAAGATGACCACAAAGCTCCTTCGGGTGGCTACCTCACATTCACATTATGAACATCCGGTTGTAAAGATGGTCCTGGAAAATACTGTCTCCTGTCTCTGTCCTTCTCCCCCACCCACCCACCCACCCTCTCTCCGTCCCTCCCCCTCTCCTCCCCCATCCCCCCTTTCCCTGTGTTTATTGTGCTACAGTTCCAGCCAGTGAAACTTGATAACACCGTGGGGGATAGGGGCAGAGCATAGTGCACAGGGCAAGGGGGGTTGGATTAAGGGGCCCCCTGTCCTACAGAGGATGATTAATGAGACCCTGAAACTTGGGGTCCTGTCTTTGGTGGGGGGGTGGGGGGGCTCACCGACGGACAGCAGACCAGGGAAAGCCCACCGCCTGTCTGTGCCGGACGAGTGAGGAGGGCATGAAGGATGGAGGCTGAGACGAGGATGGGGTTGCCACAGCTACGGAGGCGTTGGAGAAGGAGTAAAGGCAGGCTTCAGGCGAGCATGTGGCTCAGTTAGCACACTGGTCACTAGATATGTATTTCTCTCCTTTTGAACCAGGCTGTTACTAGCCCTGGGTTTGACCGGAGCTCAATGGGCCCTGGTTCTACGCTAGTGAACTGAATGGGGAATATGGCGTTGGATCAGGCCGAGGCCGGCTGACAGGCAAAAGCTGTGGCTGGGCAGAGTGGCGTGGGCCCTTATGTTTTCTAAGGAAAGGGTGGTAGCCATAGGCCAAGTCCGATAGAACCGCTGCTTTGTAATCAATGCCTTCTAGACAGACGCCAGAAAGGGAAAACTATTCATAGTGGCAGAGCATTTCCTCTCTCATTTTATCGAAGATGTGGTTAGTGTCTCTGCGTTACATGTGGGATGTTAGCAGGATGTGAATCAAGTCTTGTCTGATGTACTGCCCTGCCCTTCTTTTACATTTTAGTGTCTCTCTTTCTTCCGTTCTCCCTGACCCTTGACCCCGCACCCCTTCCTGTCATTTCCTGAATCAATCCAATTAGTTGCGGGTTGTATGCAGGGACTCGATCATGGCACATAGAGATAGAATGACTCCTTTCTAGTTGACAGACAGTGATGCCTGCTCTGCACGTTACGTTTCCATATGAACATTCTTTCTAATGCTAAATCCTCGTAAACAGGCCCTGGTTGGCCAATATGACTGTGTTCATTCCCTCTAATTATAGTCATACTGTACACGGATTTGGATCTCTAAGCTGCAGAGATTTTGGACTCGTAAAGGAGTGAGCAGATGATGAGGCTCCTTGTTTAGCAAGGCTGCAAGTTATGTCCATTTCTCTCCCTCTCTTTGTTTCCTTCTCTCCTTCTCTTTGTTTCCTCATCTACCTCTCTTTGTTTCCTTCTCTACCTCTCTTTGTTTCCTTCTCTCTCTAGCAGTTTATCACCCCTGGAAGAGACCTTAGCCAGCACACTTTCCCTGCTCTGACATAGTTTAGAAATGAGGGGGTTTATGCCATGAGAAGAGCCGTCCCTAAGCACAATACGTTGCTTAGCCGTGGTATAATGGCAATATATCATAAACCCCCAATATGCTTATGGATAATTTAAACCAGTTACCAATGCTATTAGAGCGGTAAAGATAATGTGCTCTCTTACCCATGTAATTCTGTCTTTTACTTCGACCACGGGTATGACATCACGTCATGTTGAGCAGATACCTCAACCCTTCATTCCTTATTGCGTACTTATGATACCCGTGGTTTGAATCCTGAATACTGATTGTTTGAAAGCTGCAGTATATAAGGCTGTATACGACAGATTACAAATACAATCACCTTTAACTTCTGTCATTCTGTTGGTAACCAGTTAATAAAAACAATACGGCATTTAGGGGTTTGTGATATATTACCAATGTACCACGGCTAAGCACTATATCCAGGCACTCTGATATGTGTCGTACCTACAGCTCTTAGTTGTAGTATACTGAGCATATACCACAACTGTCAGCATTTATAAATTGCTGCACCTCATTTATAACATGCTGCAGAGCACTTGACTGCTCCAAACAACACAGTGGTATACTGCTACTATACTGTGGGGTTTTACCAGAGACTAGGTTTGACAATGTCTTTACTCAGTAGATTGCATCTCTCAACAGCCTTGTGCTTGTTGGACATGTTTCAGTCAGTGGCAACTTATTGATCCTTGAAATTACCGTCTTGTACTTTGTTGATATACACTAGGTCTATCAGCCCACAATACACTGAACAGTAATATAAGAATTGAAGTGTTGGTCTCCTGTTTTATGAGCTAAAATCTCTGCAATGTTTTATACACACAAGAGTATTTGTTTCACATTTCGTGCACCCTTTTCTTTGCGTCCCTATTAAGGGTCATGCACATATAGACACGTTGTATGTGTTCGGACAGTAGAGCAGTTTGCACCTTTATCAGACAAGTTACAATTAGCGATTATTGTAACAATCACATTAGTTTTTCTCTACTGTGGACACGCAAGAAATATAAGGTTTTGCCCATATGGATGAAATAATCCCTCTATGACTTGTTCTAGCAGATTATTCTCCCGTTTGATTATCAAAGCTGGCAATTAGCTAAGAGCTAGCCGTGTTTAACCAAACGCTGCATAGCACAACATTAGGTGAGTTAGCAACAAAGCTAAGACGATCGCCAAGTAATCGCAAGGTCTACATGTCCACGTTAAGGAATTTGTTGTTATAGTCATTGCATATGTTGCTTCAGTGAACTATATCTCATTGAGGTATGTCTATCAGCCCACACTACACTGTCACACAATAAATTGTCACAATGAAGATGGTCTTTCTGCTCAAAATACATTGTCACAATGAAGAAAATCTAGCAGCCTGTGATAGTAGGGTCCACGGGGAGAGTCTGAGCTGGAATGGAACCACCTGCAGAACCACAGAAAGTGTTTGGGCCCATCAGCACACAATACATTGTCACAATGAGGATGGTCTATCAGCACACAATACATTGTCACAATGAGGATGGTCTATCAGCACACAATACATTGTAACAATGAGGATGGTCTATCAGCACACAATACATTGTCACAATGAGGATGGTCTATCAGCACACAATACATTGTCACAATGAGGATGGTCTATCAGCACACAATACATTGTCACAATGAGGATGGTCTATCAGCACACAATACATTGTCACAATGAGGATGGTCTATCAGCACATAATACATTGTCACAATGAGGATGGTCTATCAGCACACAATACATTGTCACAATGAGGATGGTCTATCAGCACACAATACATTGTCACAATGAGGATGGTCTATCAGCACACAATACATTGTCACAATGAGGATGTTCTATCAGCCTGTAATAGTAGGGTCCATTTGAAGAGTCTGAGCTGGAATGGAACCTCCTGCAGAATCACAGAAAGTGTTTGGATTGGGAGTTGGTTCCCCATCCTCCACCCCTGCTTCCCACAGACCACTGCAGCTGATGCTACTGTATTGATCACCTCTGGGCTTGTCAGTTGAAGGCTTTATCTGTCTGGGTGTCCATTGATTGGATCAGTTAGTTGTGTTATAAAGAGATGGAGGAGAAAGGTCCACTGGAGACCCCTGTCATTAGTGCACCTGCCTATGGAGAAGTCTCTGTCCCCTACATACCCTCTAGCCTGTTTGAAGGGTTTTAACGCTACAATCGTTTTACAAAACGCAATTTCATTAAATAATAATGAACAAATGTTAATAGTATTTTTTTCCCTAAATATTTTTTGTCTGTTAATTGAAGGACTTCCGGACCAGACATCTTACATCACCAGTCAATCTATTCTAATATATATTGCGTAAGACATGGTCCTTACGCCTCAGTAGCAGGAGTGAGTATCTGATGGAAAAGTGTCCCATGTTGCCATGGAAAGTGAAGTGACAATTTACATTTCAACGCATTTACACCACAGAAAAATGTCTGATGCAGATCTGCCAAGTCTTATTCATCCTAAAAACGAGTGTAGTGAAAAAAAACGCTCAAACCTTTACAAGCAGCAGCTCTGGTTTTAGACTTTGCTACCTCAGGGGGGAATCATGCCACTTTACTGTTTAGTGTGGAGAATGCTGACAATGTAAATATCTAGCTGTGGATTTCCCCTTCCTAGACAATATTATAATATTGTCTAGGTATAGACAAGTACAACTGGATTAGTGCCTGTGTAACTACTAGGCCAGTTAAATTGTAGGCTGGTGAAGGTGTTAGCCGCGTGTCTCTGCTGGGAGGTTGGGATACCCCTCCGCCTGACGAACAGTTGATCAGAGTCCAGTCGTAGTAAGACAGGCCCTTCATAGCCTTGAGGGACCGAAGCGATTTAGGTTACAGCTGAAGTGGCCGTCTCACTTTTCGCGCCATCCACCCTTTTCAATCCCCATCCCCCAATTCACCAGGTGACCATCTTTATGACCCAAGAGGACGGAGTCACGTTACCCTCCCGCTTTTCGACTCCTTCATCCCTCTCTGGGGATTTCATCCCGCTGTAGTGCTGATCTAACTTACTGAACTAATTGTTCCAAATGAGATTGAGAGATTACAGTCCAAATTCAGGACAGCAGCCAGACCGCTGTCTACGCTGTGAGTTGGAACCCTTGTTATTTTCTCATTTACCGTATCAAAGGATTTGTCCTATAAATAAATAGTCTCTCTCGGGGGCTCGATCTAGTGACTTACATGTTGTGTATTGAGTTGAACAAATAAATGGAAGGTGTCATTGTCATTTCCTCCTCTAATGTTTGTTGTGGGGTGTCTTTTTCATGGCTCGTCATGAGACACCACTCCCCCCCGGGCTTTCCCGCAGCAGCTGTGCTTTTATATCCCAGCATGCATGGTGTTATTGGCCCCCTACATGTTTAGTGGCTAATGTTAACCCTCTGTGTCCACCGGAGCCTTGGTATGGCTGCTGTCTGTTCATGTATGTATTCCCTACCACTTGATATGAATTTGTCAGTCACATGATGCATCGGAGTGACTCTGCCTAGACTAAAGATAGCAAAGAAAAATTCCATACCATCATTGGCCTACCTTCTATGTGCCTCACCCAAGCATTAAAAATAAAACAAACCTTCTGCCTGCAGCAGTATTGCCGGCCCTGACAATACAAGTCTGAGCGTATGAACAACCAAATGGCCTGGATCCCTGGGTAAAATAAACACTCCTCAGGAACAGTGGACTGTAGTGTGTCTGGGACGGAGAGGCAGGACACAGGTTGGGAGACACGGTGCAGGCCCTTGTTTGGTCTAATCTAGGATAGGGGAGGTGCTGTGGAAGAGGGGGCTCCAATGGGGGCTCTGAACGGTCTCCGACACTGACATGAGGCAGAGGCTGTTTGTGTTTTGTTATCTTTCTTATTGCGGTAATCCACTCTGTCTCTAGCTGTCTGTCTTGTCCAACCCCACCACTGTGTCATTGGCCACCTGGGGAAATTGTCAGAACAGTAAGAAGTGTTTTTGTTTGAGTAAGCACTACCTTTAAAGCAAACGCAGAAAAATAAAATGTAATGGGTAGAAACAAAAATGTATTGTGTTTTGTAAAGTTATTGATTTGGCCTCCATTAGAATACCCAGCTTAAGCAGTTGGATGGACTTGTGTTTTCCTGCAGCTCTGTGGTGGATTCTTCAACGAGTCTCCCGCTGTTTGCCGTAACCCTCTTAGATGGCTATTTTTTTATTTTCTCCAACCAGTTTATTCCACACAAGTTTGGTTATCTTGAGGTAGGGGCTCTGAGGTGGCTAGTCTAACGCTTGGTCTCCCGCTCCATGTACTTGTGAATCATAAGGGTTAGGGGGTCATTATCATGCTGACAGATGCATTTTTATGCCAATTGAAGATGGACATTTCTTTTAAAACTTAGTGGCACAATCAAAATAATGTAAACATTATATCAATTATATATATATATATCATTGTATATATTCTATCAATTGGATCAGAGCACTCCAGGACATTTCCCTGTGTGGTTTTGTCGCAGGTCTCTTGTGGATACAGCAGGTATTCTTCTTGAGCACTTATAGACCCTCTTCAATTTAAACTAAAGGGTTTTTTGAGTCAGATGTTAAATGTTGTTTGGCCAATGAACCATTTCATTGGGGATTTTGATGTGTGTGTGTGCTCACATTCACTATTGAAACGTTTTATCAAACATCTAAATGTTTGATAAAATGTATTTTTCTTGTTAGATTGCGTGTGGCTGCTGATTTTAACTAGACCCCCAAGGCCAATGAAAGCAAACCAAACCTAGAACATCAATGGTTCGTCACCATAGTCCACAGTGAGGTGCTTTTCTGCCTTGGCCATCCTTGTTTTGATTTCATACAATAATGCTTGTGTGTCACTGATGTACCAAATGTTTTGGGGGAAATATGTTTATAATTTGAGAGATGTATAATTTTGATTCCCTTCAATCTATATTGAAGTGCAGTATATTCCACCTCTTTTTATTTAAATAAGTATCAGTGAGTTTACTTTGAGCAGCCTCATTTGGCTTGTCTTCATCAAGGAGGCCAAACATTTTGTAGATAAACATCTGTATTTAATGTGTGTATGTGCAAAACCAATGTATCCACCTGATTGTAACAGGCTTCTAAATCCTCTCCTGCTCTCCCTTTTCTTTCTCCCTTTTCTCTTCGCTTTGTCCTCACTTGAGGAGGTTGAGCAGGATGGAAGTGAAATTCCACACCACAAGGCAACACCTTCAGTGAAAAATGCTTTTCTTGTGTCTTTTCCCAAACCCTTGTTCACTAGAAAGCTGTCACTCTCGCTCTTAATTATTTAAAGTATGCCATGTGAAATCAGTCATATTTTAAATACCATGCTGGCGTCAGGGCAACTCCATTGATATATAACAGAAACAAATTAGCGGTTATGCTCTGAAAATTGGTCAGGAGTGGTCATGTAAGTACCCTATGGTATGAATGCCACTGTGGCTCTCTCCAGTCCCTCTCCTGTCACACTGAGCCTCTCTGTCGGACCCTGGCCCTGTCTGAACACTGGAAGTATGGACGTGAAGGGAGTGGCTTCACGGGGCCTTCTTCCCAACAGCACTTCCCACCATCGTGAACCCTGACCTACGCAACCATTAATCACTCGCCTCCTGATGGCCCTGTCCCGTGGGGGAAATCAGTCCAGGGCAAAGGATGAAGCCTGTAGCCAATTACAGATTGTTTCAGTGCTGCAGTGGACAAATCCTTTCTGCCCTTTGAGGGAAAGCAGCCAATAGTGCCTTACATTAACGTTAGCAGGATCTAATGCTTCAGCGGTACATATGACTTGATAGCGTTCATCTACGCGGCACCAATATCGTAGTTTTACATCCATTGACTTAGTGGCTGGGTTTCAATGATCAAAACATGAGGTGTTTAAAGTGATTGCACCCGGAGGCCTAGAAGACCTGGAACAGATGTTCCTCTCTGAAGATGGTGGGTTGTTAGTTCTCACTAATGGCTTTATATCTCCCCCAGTTTGGTTGAAGGGGCTTTGGTAAATTGCGTTTAATCATTTTCATAAATGGGTTGTAAATGCAAACGACTGCTATTTTGCTAGATCCTGTTGAAACAAGCCTGGATCTGTTTTGGGGCTTCAAAGTTAAAAGTGATGTTTAAATCAGGAAATAACAACATGTGGACCTCCTCCCATTCCCCTTCAATTAGATCATTGTGGCTTCCATTCTGTAGATTGATTACTGTTGGTAATCATGCCCCATGCATTAGGTATGTTAGTGTCATTCATACATACATTTCTTTCCCATATGCAAAATGTATGTTAAAATTTTTTTTTAAGATGTTTAAATGTTTCCTTGGCCAACTGCTAGAACATTGGCTTCAGGTGACAATATTTTCTAAGCTGTTTTTTCAAAAAAAATTAGCACTAAAACTAAAACTAAATTATCACCGCTGTTAAAAGGGGGCCACTAAAATGTGGAGCCCTTATGCAGAGTTGAGACTTTCTGTGTCCACTCCAACCAAAGTTACCCATCTTTGGTCTAAATGAAAATACACGATCCTCTTGTACACCACCTTTTGAAGGTACTACTAATCAGCATTGATATTACTACCCTGGAGTGGAATAGGGGCATTGGTTTGAATTGAAGCCTAAATGCAGGATGGTCAGTGCAGTGCGGTCTATTGTGCCTCATCTGTCCTGGTCTCATTGTCCAGGGGGATGCAGGGCTGGCTGTGTATGAAAACATGGCTTCCTGCTGATCTGCACTTTAATTCAGACATCAATAACCCCTGGCCGACCTCTGACCTCTGCAGTTGTACTAATTGTTTGATGCAGGATTGATGTCCTCGCAGTGCGGCATTTAATAACCGTGTCCTGGGGCTGGGCTGGCTGGCTGTTTTACCCCACCACATTCCTGCTGCCTTTCATGAGCTGTGTGTTCTGGAAACGCCGGGCCGGGCCGCTGGCTCCTGTTCTGTCTGCCCTCGTTCCCTCTCTGTGTGTAGGAGTTGTGACGGGGTGCTGGCGGTGCTCATCAGGCCTCCTGCCTGGTGTCCTCATGCAGCACCACGACTCCCCACATCCACTCCCCACATCCACTCCCCACATCCACTCCCCACATCCACTCCCCACATCCACTCCCCAGATACATGTCAGTCGGCAGGTTGACACTTCCTCAGTCCGTGTGGACAATTTCTGTTGTCTCTGTTTGTATTTTGGTCTCTTATTGGTTTTGACGGTTTCTATCCGGACTTCTGCTATAGACAAGAATCTGACTTTTCTGGCAGAAGTGCTGTCTGTATCGGACTCTGTTAATTGGCTTGAGCGATCGGGTTGTTGAATTCCTGGCTAAGCAGCAAGTCGTTTTCCCATTGTCTTGTAGGGGTAGTGGATTTGGCTTTAAGGCTTGTATACATTATGCAAAATGATTTTCAAGATTTAAGAAAATTTTGCTTTGTAAACTTGCAAATATCGATAGCTTGTGACATTTTGGGTTGAAAGGTTTAAATAATGATATGACAACTAACATGCATTAGTATGTTAGTTGTCATATAATGTTCATATAATGTATCATATACATTTAGACAGTTGTTTTTCTCCTTAACTGATCAGTTTTTGCAGCCAGCTATGATTGTAATGAGACGGGCAGGCTGGTGAGTGGATGGATGGTCAGCTAACCCTCCAACCGCGGGCCTGTAGCTGTGTGAGGCATCAACTGTGACATTGAAGGAGTGGTCCATTCAATATCCATGTTAAGAAACACTGTGTTTTGAAAATTGTATTTTGTAATCATTATTTTATTATCGGGAGGGTGTGCCACTGGACAACGCCCCTCCCCCCCTCCGAGCCAATGATCAAATGGCTTAATCAGAGATGACTTGAGCCTTGGAGGAGTTCACTGACTGCTGCTATCTTTGGACATTGAATCAGGGCCTGGGCTAATCTCCTGTCCTGATCACATTACTATTTGAACAAGACATTAATGGGTCTTGTTCCGGGTTAAGAGCTCCAGGCAGTCTGCGGAGGCTAGTCGGATTGGCTGGTATTAACTACAAAGCTGGCCTCAGCCTGGCCACACTACAGTCTCAGCACCAGGCTAGGGAGCAGGCGGCTGGAGTGTGCTGTCTATTTCTCTCCCACTGGCCAAGGGTTAGCATGTAGGGGCTGGAGTGTGCTGTCTATTTCTCTCCCACTGGCCAAGGGTTAGCATGTAGGGGCTGGAGTGTGCTGTCTATTTGTCTCCCACTGGCCAAGG
>JACXGK010013821.1:0-12393 GCA_016801125.1 Novumbra hubbsi
TGTTTTACCCTGTTAATTGTCTTTCCAACCCAACACCCTGCTGGTTACTGTCTGTGTGTTTTACCCTGTTAATTGTCTTTCCAACCCAACACCCTGCTGGTTACTGTCTGTGTGTTTTACCCTGTTAATTGTCTTTCCAACCCAACACCCTGCTGGTTACTGTCTGTATGTTTTACCCTGTTAATTGTCTTTCCAACCCAACACCCTGATGGTTATTATCTGTATGTGTTGGCTTGCTGGTCAATGTACTAATCATCAACCGGTGGTCCCTAGGTCAGGCTGTGCTCTCAGACTCCAGTCAGTGACATTGCACCCTGGGTGGTCTGCAGTCCCTTCAACAGTCATGTCCATAGAGACTTTGGGTTCCCACGAGACACACATTCTGCTCTCTTAGTGGCAGGACACATTCTCTTTTTGCGTGACATAGAATGTCATGACACCGGACCCCATGACACTGGACCCCATGACATAGGACCACATGACACTGGGCCCCATGACACTGGACCCCATGACATAGGACCACATGACACTGGACCCAATGACACTGGACCACATGACACTGGACCCCATGACACAGGACCCCAAGAGACATTTTATTCCCTATATTGTGTACTACTTCTGAGGTATCAGGACTCAGGGAGTGGACCCAAATGCAGCTAGGGACAGGCAGAACCAGAACCAGGAACACAAGGGAGTGGGTGGACTTGACAAAACACACAAGACAAACTGACAACAGGAACAAGGAAACACCAGGAATAAATACACAAGGACTAATGGGAACATGGAAAACACCTGGTGGGGGTGGAGACATGAGGTAAGACAGGTGAATAGAATCAGGGTGTGACACTGAGGTGTCTATATTGTTCACACTACTAATTATTATACAGCCTTTGATCATCTCCCCAAATGCGTTTTATCCAGTTGTACCTATGACCATTCATCATTGGACTGAGAAGAGTTGAAGATCACATTTTGCCTTCTTACTAGGCTTACTAAGCAACTTTATTTTCCTCCTGTTCCACACAACAACATTTCATTCTTCTTCTTAGAAGTCACATTTTATAAATACGCTGGGCTTATCACTTGTGGCTATAATGAGATGGGAGCGCTGATTTTACACACGCTGGGGGCAATGTTTTGGAAGAGGGGTGGAAGTAAGTCGGGTCAGGGGATCAGAGGGGGGTAGTATGTCTAGTTGTCAATCAGCCACTGACTCTGATTTCCTCAGTGGTTTGGAACCCCCTCAGACGGTGGAAACTGGTCTCCAGATCATTCCGTGTCTTTGTGTTGGCGTTGGTGTAATGGTGTTGGTGCTTTTGTTTTCTGACCCTGATGAGGACTGAAGGTCCAGTGAAACAAAGATTATCAGCAGGAGGGGATACACTGTCATAGGCCTCGTTTTAAACATGGTGTTAAGTTTAGGAATAGAGTTAAAATTTGGGTTTGAATTAGGTTTAGGGTTAAGTTTAGGCATTATGGGTTAGGTTTGGTCATGTGTTTTGTTTGTTTTATTGTCACTAGTAAGGTATGTGTCTGTGACCTATGTGGTCTCTGTGTTCCAGTGTGGAACCCACGCCGTGCTGGTGGATCTCAACATCATAGTGTCTCTAGGCGGAACACACCATGACAGCAGTTGGTTTCGTGTGGAACAAACTCAGGTATGAACATGGGAAATGTGCATGTGTGTGTGTGTGCGCGTGCTAAAGTGGAAGCGAGACGTGTCTGGGTGTGTGTGATGGAGAGATGGGTGCAGTCTTCATTGCTACATATGCAAGCTGAGAGATATTTCTCCCCAGATCTCTGCCCTGGCTACTACTATAACTTTAGATATTTAACCCTTAACCCTTTGACCCTACCACTACACTGCTCTTTCAGGAGGTCACAAGTCTGGTGAGAGATGTGGTAGACCAAAGAGTCAAACTGTACATGGACCTCCGACACAAGAGAGAACTTCCCAAACACAAGAGAGAGCTGCCTCCTGCCAAACCCTTCTTTATTAAAGGTAGGCCTTGACAAGACATTGACCTACAACCCCTGACTTCTAATCCTCGCTCAGCTTTGTAGATGAGGGCTTGACTCATGAAAGTGCCATTATACCAGTATCCTCTAATAGCCGCTAGATGCACTATTAATAAAGACAATGATTTCTGTTTTCTTCCAATATATGTTTCTCTGTTAAACCATCATCTCTACAGGAAGTCAAATCTTGTGTTATTTGGTCAACCAAGTGATTTATCTTCTTTGCTTAAAGACCCACGCTTCAGAAGTACCCCGTTTTAGAAAAAGGAAATTCAGGACCAAGAGGCTGTTCTGATATGTGTTGTTTGTTTCTGTTCTGTTTTGGAAACAAAGCAAAGTGGGACTTGGAAGCTGGTGGTGTGTTATAATAATGTGTGTGTGGCCATTTCCAATTCTAGCAGTGTCCATTCCATATATTGTTAAAAAGTCAGTTCAACAGCAAAAGAGACTAAACTTCTCCCAATTGGGATCCGACCTGATAATCAGTGTCAACAAACAGGTGTCCTGCTGTGGTAATGCAGGTATGGGACCACAATAGAACCTGTCTGTCTGCTTAGGGCACAGAAATGCCTTCCTCCTAGCGCAATATTAAGAATACATGGGTTCTCATAACCTTCCTGATTAGTCCAGTCGTCTAAAATTGCATCCTTAGCAATGACCTTTGTGGTGTTAGACGAAGTAAATCAGCAAGGGACGGAATCAATGTTACATAACAGTGCAATGCCGCCAGACATGGAGTAGTGCTGCACCCTATTTAGGGAACATGGGAAAGTAGTGCACTCTATTAAAAATAGGGTGTAATTATGGACAGAAACAGGGTAGGATGAGAGAATGAAAACAGGACTAGTTGGGACTTGGTAGTGTTACCACCCCAAGGGTGTGTCCCCGTATGAGTGTGTGGGTGTGTGTGTGTGCTACTTTGCCTGTGTGTGTGTGACCGACAAACTGGCCGACGACCCCAGGTAGCGATATGGAGAATGTGTACTAAGGCTTTAACTCTGCCAGCTGTGATCAGGCAGTTGACACGTTGGCTTCCTTCATTATGGACATTTATTTTCATTGCTTCTGTTGGAGCTGTTGACACACAAGTTTGTATGTGTGTGTGTGTGTTTGAATGCGGATCACAGAGAGCAAGTGTGTGTGTGTGTTTGAATGCGGATCACAGAGAGCAGATGCCTACAAAGGGTGTGTGAGCTTTGATTGCTCAGAAATGCATGATCAACAGTGTTGTGGGCATCTGGAAGATTGAAGGATATGGAACAGTTAATAGTGTTGTAGTCATAAGGGGCGGAATGTGACTGTTCTAGGTGTTCTGTTGTGAAGTAAAGACATGATAAAAAAGGAGAGAACAAAGCCACAACATAAACACAGAATAAATAAATGTATATTTTACCTGCAACATTTCGAATCATGTTCAAAGGTAATTTACTATTTCTAAATTCTTTGGGTGTAGATGTATTCTGCTTTTCCAAAAGTGATGTGTTAAAGGTTTGTTGGTTGCACACTGCAGAGATAGCTTCTCCAATAGGAGGTAACACAATATCTACTGGATCTTGTTGTTGAAAGGCACAGATCATAGGAGGGAAATGTAGGGATGTTTCAGACATTATGTATAATGGAACACTTTGAAACCCATCATGAAGACGTGGAGGCATGCTGGCACCACCAGGTAGTTACAAATATCAGGACATATCTTCAGCCTGGATGACAGGGCAAGAAGTACGCTTATCAGGAGGGATACAAAGAAGCCAAAGGCTGCTTTAAATGAGTTGCAGGGATTTTTGTCAGGAACCAGGCATCTCTCTGTACCAGGGGTCTCCAAACCTGGTCCTGGAGAGCTACTGTCCTGGTGGTTTTCACTCCAACCCTAATTTAGCACACCTGACACTAATTATTAGATTCATATAAAAGAATAACATGTTGCATATACATGTGGTTGGGGTGAAAACAACCAGGACAGGGGCTCTCTAGGACCATGGTTGGAGACCCCTGCTCTGTACAGTGTATTTATCCACAAATTTGTAGGATGGCAAAACAGAAGCCATATCTTTCCTAAATGTCTTTTGGATAAAAAACACATTCAGTCTCCCAAAACCATGTGGCTTTAATTACAAAATATTTATTGGAGCAAAGCAAACACAGCTCATCACCGAAATTATGAAGGACCTACTGATAAGCATTGTGGCAGAAGCATCATGCTGTGAGGCTGTTTCTCTTTAGCAGGGGTCTTGTCAGGATAGACAGGACAACAATCCTGTCTATCCTCTCTGCTCTCTGCCAGAAACATTGATTATCAATAATAGTGTGTTGACATTTGATAAGTTATGCAACAGTGCACAAAAGCTAAACACAATGATAAAGGCCTAAGCCTTAATTTAGTAGAACACACTCCTGGCAGACGTATTACTGCAGAATGATCACCTGTTCCCTGCAGTATGGACTCACAGTAGAGTGGTTATTAGACAGGCAGAACGCCCCCTAAACACAGTCTCTCAGCACAGCAACTGAATGACCAAAAGTGTCTGTTGACATCTATGTTCCTCACTACTCTTCTGTTCTGTGATGTTACCCAGGCCGTCTGCCAGAAAGACACAACAACACGAGATGTGATTACAGCAAATTATTACTCCAGTGCAGTTTTAAGAACATAGCTTTGGCTTACAGAACCAACATTTTCTCTCCAACACTCTCTTTCCTTCTTCCCTTATTCCACTCTCCCCCTCTCCCCCTCTCCATCTCTCTACCTTAGGGTAGGATCAGTGTACTAGCTAGCTAGTGTAGTATCAGTGTACAAACTAGCCAGGGTAGGATAATTGTACTAGCTAGCCAGTCCACCTGACCAATGTACTACCCTGTACTCTTGTAGTGGATGCAAGTTCATACCTGAAGCCAATGGAGCTTGCGGGGGAGAAGGGTGACATGGGGGAATTTGGGAAGGTTGAACTCCGACCGGCTGCAGCGTTCTGTCCTTCCTTGGCTAACTACCGCAAAACTTCTCAGCAGAACTTCTTTTTTTAGCAAGTTTTAGCAACAACTCAGCCGTTAACCAGAGGTCACTCTTTGCTCTGCCAGGCTAGAGGATTCATGATTATCTCATATCCATGTGATTTATTTATGTTATTGAGAAGAGCTGGAAAGAAGGAACTTTTCCCACCAAATATGTTGGGTCTGCTTGACTTCTCTCTACAAGCAGCTGATTGTCTCGTCATGCTGGAGGGAGAGTGGGTGGGGGGGTAAGAGGAGGGGGAGAGAGACAGGGAGTGGATGGAGGGAGAGACAGAGGGGGGAGAGAGTGTGAGAGTGGGTGGGAGAGAGAGGTAGAGGGTAGGGACAGTATAGGGGGGAGAAGGCAGTAGATGGGGGAAAGAGGGAGGGAGGAGGGGGAGAGAGAGGGTGGCGGGGGAGAGGGAGGGGGAGAGAGAGGAGGAGGGAGGGTGGAGGGGAAGAGGGAGGGTGGATGGGGAGAGGGGGTTGCCTAGCCTTCACTCCAGGTTACACCCACATTTTTGTTCAGGATAATTATGAATTTTAAATCACGCTGTAACCACTCTTCCACCACTAGTGAATACCGTGTTTTCATGTTCATGGGACCATTTTACTACAATGTGTGAGAGAGCGATAATAAAGAGAGAGAAGGGGGAAGAGAGAAAGTGTGTCATTGTGATTTCTCAGGGCCTTGGAGTGTCCATTTTCATTTTGGCAGTGCCATTCTCACTTTGTCTCACCCTCCCACCCCTAAACACAAGGCGTTTTAGGTTGTTATATAACATGCTGCTAGGGAGTTTGTATGTGAAATACTTCCAGGGAGTTTGTATGTGACATACTTCCAGGGTGTTTGTATGTGACATACTTCCAGGGTGTTTGTATGTGACATACTTCCAGGAGGTTTGTATGTGATATACTTCCAGGGAGTTTGTATGTGACATACTTCCAGGGAGTTTGTATGTGACATACTTCCAGGGAGTTTGTATGTGACATACTTCCAGGGAGTTTGTATGTGACATACTTCCAGGGAGTTTGTATGTGACATACTTCCAGTGAGTTGGTATGTGACATACTTCCAGGGTGTTTGTATGTGACATACTTCCAGGGAGTTTGTATGTGACATACTTCCAGGGAGTTTGTATGTGACATACTTCCAGGGAGTTTGTATGTGACATACTTCCAGGGAGTTTGTATGTGACATAACCTCTAACGCAAAACATCACGGTTTTCTGCACAATTTCTTTGGCTTTAGTATCTAGAGGAAGCCAGAGCAGTCGTCCTCTGCTCCTTCACCGACAGCCAATCAGCCTCTTCCTCCCCATTCACAGGGGCCAGTTCAGCCTCCCCATTGACAGGGGCCAGTTCAGCCTCCCTATTGACAGGGGCCAGTTCAGCCTCCCCATTGACAGGGGCCAGTTCAGCCTCCCCATTGACAGGGGCCAGTTCAGCCTCCCCATTGACAGGGGCCAGTTCAGCCTCCCCATTGACAGGGGTCAGTTCAGCCTCCCCTTTAACTGGTACATTTACTTTAGTTAGGGGGAAATAGGAGCTCAGGCACAGGGTGCTTGGTCCTCGGCATTAGCCAGAACACACCAAGACAGATCGAGACGGAGAGTGGGTGTGCGACAGGAGACAGGGAGGGAGAGGCTTGTTCCCAGGATCTGCAGATTGAATGGTCACTAATAGCCGTGGGAGGGACATTTCACAGACAACAGGCCGATGTCCTAAATAACACCCTGTCCCTAAATAGGCTTCTACATAGGGGATAGGGTGCCATTCGGGATTACACCCATTGAAGAGTGCTGTTCTGCATGTGTCTGGACCTGTTGTTCATCCCAATTAACGCTATTTCTTACATAGTACACCAGCTATGACCCAGGCATAGGGAATGGGGTGCAATTTGGGACACTAATTTGATTCAACCTTGCCTAGGATCCCACAGACAGACCTATAATGCTAGGTATCCTTCATTATCCCCTGTATGTCTATATAGAAATGTAAAGGCTAGATATCCTTCATTATCCCCTGTATGTCTATATAGAAATGTAAAGGCTAAATATCCTTCATTATCCCATGTATGTCTATATAGAAATGTAAAACATGGTAATGCCAACAATAGCAACTTTATTAAGATAAAGCTTTCCTCCACCTCGGTCATGAATAAAAATTACCTTCACCTCAGCCGGTCACCTGAGCCGGTTGGTTCCGTCACCTCAGCCGATCCAGTCCGTCACTTCAGCCGATCCAGTCCGTCAACTCAGCCGATCCAGTCCGTCACTTCAGCCGATCCAGTCCGTCACTTCAGCCGATCCAGTCCGTCACTTCAGCCGATCCAGTCCGTCACTTCAGCCGATCCAGTCCGTCACCTCAGCCGGTCCAGTCCGTCACCTCAGCCGATCCAGTCCGTCACTTCAGCCGATCCAGTCCGTCAACTCAGCCGATCCAGTCCGTCACTTCAGCCGATCCAGTCCGTCACTTCAGCCGATCCAGTCCGTCACTTCAGCCGATCTAGTCCTTCACCTTAGCCGTTCGGGCCTTCATGTTCCAGTGTGGGTTGACCGGTGCTAGCACGCTGTGGTTTGCTGGGTTCCGTAACCATGACAAAGGGGTCACCCAAATGTTAAAGTGAACACTCAAGTGCAAATATTGTTTCAGGTGGAGGGATGTTGTGGAGCTTAGGGAGATGAGAAGGCACAGGCCCCTGTACGTGTCCCAAAATAGAACACTGTCACCTACGTAGTGCACAATCCAGATGCCCATGAGCCCCAGGTGGAAAGTAGTGTACTCTGAAGCGGTTAGGGTTCCACTTGGAACTCTGGCAGAGTGTTGTGATGTGCTTCCAGGAATGGCTCTGCTCACTCCTTTACGTGTGGGTTCCTTCCTCAGGGGAAGGCCGGGAAGAAGAGAAGAAAGGAGAGATATAGAAAACATAGATGAAGAGAGGGATGATGAAGAGAGAGAGATGAAAAGAGAGATGATGTAGAAGGTTTGAGCAAGGGAGGTATTGAAGGTAGGAGAGAGGGAGGCAGTCAGAAAATTAGAGAAGAAGGGATGGGATTATGAGACAGGGTGAGGGAGGTGACTGTCCTGCTGGGGCAACTGACGTTCAGAGACGTGGTGACTGTCTGTTCTGCTGGGTCAACTGACGTTCAGAGACGGGGTGACAGTCTGTCCTGCTGGGTCAACTGACGGGGGTGACTGTCTGTTCTGCTGGGTCAACTGACGTTTAGAAACGTGGTGCCTGTCTGTCCTGCTGGGTCAACTGACTTTCAGAGACGTGGTGACAGTCTGTCCTGCTGGGTCAACTGACGTTCAGAGACGTGGTGACTGTCTGTCCTGCTGGGTCAACTAACGTTCAGAGACGTGGTGACTGTCGGTTCTGCTGGGTCAACTGACGTTCAGAGACGTGGTGACTGTCTGTCCTGCTGGGTCAACTGATGTTCAGAGACGTGGTGACTGTCGGTCCTGCTGGGTCAACTGACGGGGGTGACTGTCTGTTCTGCTGGGTCAGCTGACGTTCAGAAACGTGGTGACTGTCTGTCCTGCTGGGTCAACTGATGTTCAGAGACGTGGTGACTTGTCTGTCCTGCTGGGTCAACTGACGTTCAGAGACGTGGTGACTGTCTGTCCTGCTGGGTCAACTGACGTTCAGAGACGTGGTGACTGTCGGTTCTGCTGGGTCCAACTGACGTTCAGAGATGTGGTGACTGTGGCCGTAGGGGCTTGAAGGTCTGCAGATCAGTATACAGACTGAGATCTATGGGACACTGATTAGACTGCCACAGACTGCCACAGACTGCAACAGACTGCCACAGATTTTCAACGGACTGCAAAAAGCCGTTCTGTCAGTTGTAAATCTACAACCATGTGAAGGGGTAGTGTGAACAGACCATAGCCTGGGTGACTGTAGGGTTTTATGATGTTCCGTATAGGCGTTTTTGGGCTGCTTTTACTTGTGAGTCTGCTTGCCGGGACCAGGTGAGGTCATCTTTGATGAACACCCATTGGATCCAGCTCAGCTCCTATGATGTGATGAGGGTGTGTTCATTCAAGGTTGGTAAGTGTGTGTGTTAGGCATATACCCTGTAGGTATATGTGACATGAAGAATTCACCTTGTCTGATATTTCTTTTGAGAGCCAGTCTGGCTGGTACAGCAAGATATCTTCATGCATTGTTATCCAACTGTCAGGGAACGGTGATATTGACTGTAATTACAGAGTATCTTGGTAACAATACCTAAAGCAGGTTGGAAACCTTCATTTTTAGCAATAGGGGTCCCCTTTTATGTTTTCATTCAATAGAGGTTTTATGTTTTGATTAAATAAAGGTTTAATGTTTTCATGGTGTTTTTGGATTAACCTAGAATACAGTTTGCGCAGGTTATGTAGTGTTACTGTGTGGCATGCGTATAAAAGTACTTGGAAATAATCGGAATGGGTCCCAAGTGCTGTCAACCGCTATAATCGCTTGAAGCTTTGGTCAATGGTAAAGGTAACGTCAACAGCGGCAATCTGGAATATTATGTTTCAGTTTTTGCCGGCAACTGGCTCCTGCTTCGCTTGCAGAATTACGGTAAAAAAGTTGTGACTGCTGATGTAAACCAGGTAGAAATCCATTTGCATGTGTTTAATCTGTCATTTGTGACAATGGTGGTTGCAGTACCTTTATCCGTACCACCTTCCTGGTGGATGTAGTACTTTTATCAGTACCATTTACCTGGTGTTTGTAGTACTTTTATCAGTACCATCTACCTGGTGTTTGTAGTACTTTTATCAGTACCATCTACCTGGTGTTTGTAGTACTTTTATCAGTACCATCTACCTGGTGTTTGTAGTACTTTTATCAGTACCATCTACCTGGTGTTTGTAGTACCTTAATCAATGCTATCTAACTGGTTGCTAAAGTAACTTTATCAGTACCACCTACCTGGTGGTTGTTGTACCTGTGTCTGTTTAGAGGTAAGCTAGCTGTTTAACACCATGTCATTATCTGGATCACATCACTCTATATTCAGTCACGGTTCCTTAGCTGGTAATGAGGGGTTAAGTGACAGCTGGGTTGTTATCAGGAGGTAGGGAGATCGACAAGGGGAAAGTTTGGCCTAACCTGCTTTCCGTGATGTACTGCTGTGTGGGCCTGTCTGGCCCAACTCAATCAACACTTATCCTGCATGCCCATACTTATCACGGCGTGTGTCTTTCTATCATGGTATGTAAGAATGTGTATGATGTGTGTTAATATGTGTTTGTTTAGTCCGGGTGTTAAGGTCAGGCTTCATTGGCTGTACTCTCAATCCTCCAGGTACCCTTTCTGTCTGACACATTGTGTGATCTTTCTTTTTAGTGATTGATAACGAAGGGGGCCTCTATAGTAAATAATTAAAGAGAACCTGGTACAACCAGGACACCACTAGTAAGACATTTCAAGATGACCTGCTACTAAGCCCTGGGGGACACCAGTAGTAAGACATTAAAGTAGACCTGGTACTAAGCCCTGGGGGACACCATTAGTAGAAATACATTTAAGTGGACCTGGTACTAAGCCCTGAGGGACACCAGTAGTAGAACGACATTTAAGTGGAACTGGTACTATGCCCTGGGGGACACCAGTAGTAGAAAATGAGTCAATCAGATGGTAGAGCAAAGCCCTTGCAACAGCACTGGCATCATTTCTGCAATTAACTGTGTTGGGTGAACTATTCAATAAACAAAATAAGTTTGTGATATTACACCTTATTCACAACTTGTTTTCTTGTGTGACGGGAAGGCTGTTATATATAACTAGTTCTCGGTCTTCTTACTGATTGGGTTTCTTTGACAGGGACCAGTGTTATTCTGGAGGCTAACTTTCTGAAGAGACATTTCAACCTACGGTGTGTTGTCCAGCAGCGGTATGGAGGTAAGTTGTCATCATTGCCCTGTCTCACATCTTTGTTATTTTCATGGCATTGAAACAATGTTCATCAGGGGACAAAGGGGAATAACATCAGTACTGCTCATGTACTTGGATGTTGGTTATGTTGTAGAGACTCTGTCCTAACCGGTCATTCATCTTAACACAGCCATAGGCCTAGATTGTAACCGGGCCATTGTCCTAGATCCTAACCGGACCATAGTCATACATTATAACTAGGCCATAGTCCTAGATCCAAAACAGGCCATCATTTTTTATCATAACTAGGCCTTAGGCCTAGATCCTAACCAGGTCATCCTGACTAGGCTATAGTTGTAGATTGTAAAGTAACCAGTGTTGCTCATAGCATCTTTCTTTGGCTTGATTTACTCAGTCGAGTGAGAAGCCAACTAGACACATAATGAATTTATAGTCAACTATGTCAGGAACTGTGGCAGTCCTGATGGAAGTCTAGGTAGTCTGGAGAATGTTTAGCTGACAACTATATCATCTGCACAGTGTAGATGTGTGGCCCAAAGGGCACTCCGTCCCCTGTACATTGTAACACTTTAAATCAGCACCCTATTGTCAGAGCTAGTGTTCTTCATAGTGGGTAAGATGCCATTGGGGAGGTCCACAGAGGGGAGAAGAGACAAACCAGAGCAGCAGTTTAGTTTATGTTGTATTGTTATTAACTTCATTCAGGAACTGATCCCGTAACTGAAACCAATAAACACAAGGACATGAGATCATGTGGTTTACTTGTTATACTTTATATTTCCTCAGCGTTTATGGTCTCTGTACCCCTAATAACATTAAGGCCAGGCATTCCTCTTCTATATGGTGTCAGTCTCAACTGACCCAACTCAGACAAGACGCTGTGATGGGGGAAACGCACCGCCAGGAAGTCTGTAAACTGTCATGGGGTCTCTGGTCTGTAAACTGTCATGGGGTCTCTGGTCTGTAAACTGTCATGGGGTCTATAGACTGTCATGGAGTGTCTAGTCTGTAGACTGTCATGTGTGTATAAAGTGTGTGTTGTCTCCACAGAGTTGCGTGTGTTTCCTGAGCGGTGTGTGGTGTGTGTGGGCAGAGTGGAGGATGCCCCAGCGCTGCACTTCAACCCAACCCCTGTGGTGACCCTAACAGCAATGACCCCTGAGGTGACCCTAACAGCAATGACCCCTGAGGTGACCCTAACAGCAATGACCCTATCTGTGGTGACCCTAACAGCAATGACCCCTGAGGTGACCCTATCTGTGGTGACCCTAACAGCAATGACCCCTGAGGTGACCCTATCTGTGGTGACCCTAACAGCAATGATCCCCGCTGTGACCCATCTGTGGTGACCCTAACAGCAATGACCCCCGCTGTGACCCTACCTGTGGTGACCCTAACAGCAATGACCCCCGCTGTGACCCTATCTGTGGTGACCCTAACAGCAATGACCCCCGCTGTGACCCTATCTGTGGTGACCCTAACAGCAATGACCCCCG
>JACXGK010013822.1:0-12526 GCA_016801125.1 Novumbra hubbsi
TTTAGATGCTCACACATTACAGTGATGCTCCCGGTTTCTCTTTAGATGCTCACACATTACAGTGATGCTCCCGGTTTCTCTTTAGATGCTCACACATTACAGTGATGCTCCCGGTTTCTCTTTAGATGCTCACACATTAGTGATGCTCCCGGTTTCTCTTTAGATGCTCACACATTACAGTGATGCTCCTGTGCCATAAGAGTTCTGCTTTTGTTGAAGTGTTCATACGCGACTTCCCTCTGGTGTATCCTTCTTTCCAAATGTTTTTATGTTTGCAGTGTCTTGCACAAACCCAACTAATCGATAATGACGATAATACCAAAATGTTTGTTTTAGTTGTTGCAGAATTTGTATTTAATGTTTGTTTTAGTTGTTGCAGTCCTAAACTGAATGGTCTTTTATTTGTACACATAACAGAGCGTGTGTCTCTTCACCGTGATCATGTTGAGGCAAGCGTCGTCAGTCTCAAAGCGCATCCCGATCTCCATCTCCAGCCTGTCCTCGGCTGCCGCCTCTGTCTCCTCATCCTTACAGTCATCCACCTCATCCGGGGGGAGCTCCTCCCTCAGCATGGACTCGATCTCCTCCATCCGCTGGTCAAACTCCTCCATGTCGTCCTCATCATGGTCTTCATCCTTCACCTGGCACAAAGGATGAACCAATGGATGAGAGCCTACTTAGAAGGTACTGTTCATGGACTTGTGGAAAGACATGCTTTCATCCAACACATTCCTGAACTGATACAACACGGACCCATGTCTTTGGTAATTATTCTGGACTACCTTGACAGCAGGTGGAAAGTACTCTTTCATTAGCTCAGCTTTCTTCTGGGCGACAGCTTTCTCCTGGTTTGATAGAGTCAGAGAAAGAGTTTTTGTTACAATTATCTGTAAAAGCCATAATTTAATATTATTAGTGGACTTAATGTAGAGACCACTTGGAAGATAGTTGACATTTAAAGCAATAGGGTTAGTGGTATAGTTCGGCCAGGGTTATGGTTAAAGTTAGGGTTTAGAGTGAATGCCAAGACTAACCCTAGTTAAAGATCCTCCCTGAGCATCCAGCCCTTTTGAAAATGCAAGTTCTGCTCTATACTTTGAGTCAACCACTTGAACTCCTTTATGCCATCTTGCTCCAGGCCATGTTTGGGTAAGTAACATCCATGGGCAATGTCAGAATACTGCGCGATGACATGGCTGAACTGCAAGGCGGTGACTTTACCAATAAACCATAGTTTCCCATGAGCTTCAACATGCTTTATTTCACAGGAATGTGAGACAACTGGAGGAAGCATCAGCCGGACCAACCGAGGCCTCAAGCCCCACAAGGCATCTTGTAATAATGTCCGTCCTGCTCTCCTCTCACCCAGGTTTTATGTCGGAGCTCTCGGACTTGACTCATCTGTTCCCTCCTACGGTTGCGGCGTTCCCTCCAGCCGGCCTGGCGGGGGGGCAGCAGGCGCTGGACGATGTCCCTCGCGTCCACCGCCATGATAACGACGGCGTCCGGGAACAGCCGATGTTCCACCATGAAGTCAACCTCCTTGGGGTTCTGGGGGAATCCCTCTAGGATGAATCCTTTAGACCTAGTTCAGGCAGAGTGTGGGAGGGACAGAGGGAGGGGTCAGGGGGATACTGTTGGCAAACGAGTGTGAGTGTTAGTGAGGCATTAGCAACAATACTTGTACGGCTCCTGGTCCCAGAACTGTGCCAGCACCATCTCCATTATCCCCTGAGGCATGGGTACTCCACTGTACAGATAGGACTTAATGGCTTCCTCGTCATTGCTCAGCTCCACCTGTGGCTAATGACACACACGAACAGGCAGCTCTTTGTAGCTTCAATCCCTGGTCCAAAAAGCTGTGACGATCAGAACAGATATACCGTTTTGTCACTGTCGTATGGACATGACAGCTGATACGACCTCCCTACTCACCTGTGCTGCATGGGCCTCCACCGGGGGCTCCTCTGGAGCCTCCACCTCATCAGCGTAGGGCACACGGGCCTGGGTCTTGGGCAGAATCATCTCCTGGAGAAGCTCCCTGTACTGGACGTGGAACAGCCCAAGCTGCTCTGCCAGCCACCTTCCGTGCTCAGTCTTTCCAGAGCCCCTTACGCCTAGCATGAAGATCCTCAGAGCTGGAACCTGGGGATCAAGAAGAAGAAAGGCAGTGACAGTGAGTGTCAGTGTTACCGGAGCCCCTTACGCCCACATGAAGATACTCAGAGCTAAAAACTGGGGATCGAGAAGAAGAAAGGCAGGGACAGTGAGTGTCAGTCTTATCAGTTCAAGACGTTCTCTGGAATGTTCCAATGCCATTTTACATGAAAAATCTGGTTACAAATAGGACTCGCCTCTTTCGTTCATCTCCTGGTGGCTGTAAGAAACTCTAACCTGTAACAGTTGCGTGTGCGAGATGAACAGCTCGGGGCTCAGCAGAAAGCGGCCCATGGCCTCAGTACTGGAGAGGTAATAGGTCTTCTCTCTGTACTTGGCAGCGTAGATGTCCAGACAGGGGATCAGTACTCCATTGTCCTTCAGGGCCACTGGACAGAAGTGTTGCGTGTCACCCATCCCCCTCCTAAACACCGTCTCTTCCTGGACTTAGCAGGGAGATGACAGAGGGAATGGATACTAAACAGTACAGATACATTGCTAGGGACGTTTTCTGACTACCAAGTATTTCGTCATTCTGAAGTAATTTGTTTTGCAAATGACATTTAAACTTTTGTGCTTACATTTGTATAATCTAAGAGTAGAATCACTATCACACCTCTGTTTCCAGCTCCCCCTTTTCTTCTGGATCCTGGGATTTCTCCAGTTCAGCCATAGCCAGAGCATCCTCCTCCTCCTCCTCCAGGTCTACTCCAGACAGCTCCCAGCTCGCGTACTTTAAGGGCTCTGGGGCAACACACAACAATGTATGTAGGTATCTAACTGCCCTCTGGTTGAGCTAGAGGGTTTAGTGTCAGGTCCTGGCTGGGGCTCACCCGATTCCTGTTTGTTCTCCCCAATCAGAGACAGCTGTTCACTGTTGTCTCTGATTGGGGAACCTATTTCAGTTTACTTGGATTTTGAGTGTTTGTTGGTTCATTGTGTTTTGTTATGTGTTGCTGACGGTTGCAACCCTCACTGTTTCCGTTGGAGCATCTTGAGTTTGCCTTAAGTAGCCCTTTTGTTTGTTATTTGTTTTTGCCTATGAGCATTCCCCGTGAAAAGCAATAAAGCTTACAATAAAGGTTTTCGGTACAGCTCTGCATTTGTGTACTTCCACCTGAAGCACCCCTGACATTTAGTCTCGCAACCTTAAACACTGTCATGTTGAGCTAGAGGGTTTAGTCTCTCAACCTTAAACACTGTCATGTTGAGCTAGAGGGTTTAGTCTCTCAACCTTAAACACTGTCATGTTGAGCTAGAGGGTTTTGTCTCTCAACCTTAAACACTGTCATGTTGGCTAGAGGGTTTAGTCTCTCAACCTTAAACATTCATGTTGGCTAGAGGGTTTAGTCTCTCAACCTTAAAATTTTTCATAACCTCTGAAGACATTGGAAACACATTTAATACTTATATTGGAAGGGGTGAAGACAACACTTGGCATGGTCATCCTATGAGAATAACATGTGTTCCAAATCCCTCCCTCCCCTTGTTGCCTGACTTCTATCCTGTCACAAGTAGGCACATTTGATACACAGATGGTTTCAACAAATTAACAAATGGTCAAAGGACCCAGTGATCCCCAGATACCAATTAGCCATGTGTGTCACAGACAAAGAAAGACCAGATCCCCTCTCCCACATTAATAGCACCATCTACACATCCAACATTCATGGCACCATCTACATATCCAACATTCATGGCACTATCTACACATCCAACATTCATGGCACCATCTACACATCCAACATTCCTCTTACTTCCTAAACACCAGTACCCATGACCTTACTATTAAGCTCAAACCTTAACTAGAAACATACAGTGTTTAATTCATGCCTTAACTAGAAATATACAATGTTTAATCCATAACGTAACCTGAAATATACCATGTTTAATCCAAAGCGTTACTAGATATATACGTTGTAATCTTGGGTGTGTGCTTAGGGTTGTTGTCCTGTTGGAATATAAACCTTCGCCCCAGTCTGAGGTCCATAGCGCTCTGGACAGGTTTCCATCAAGGATGACTCAGTATAGTGCTGCATTATTCTTTCCCTCAATCCTGACTAGTCTCCCAGTTCCAGCCGCTGAAAAACATCCCCACAGCATGATGATGCCACCACCTTGCTTCACTGTAGGGATGGTAGTGGCCAGGTGATGAGTGGTGCCTGGTTTCCTCCAGACATGATGCTTGGCATTCAGGCCAAAGAGTTCAATCTTTGTTTCATTAGACCAGATAATTTTGTTTCAAATGGTCTAAGAGTCCTTCAGGTGCCTTTTGGCAAACTCCAGGTGGGCTGTCATCTGCCTTTTATTGAGGAGTGGCTATTGTCTGGCCACTCTTCCATACAGGCCTGATTGGAGTGCTGCAGAGATGGTTGTCCTTCCGCAAAGGTCCTCTCATCACAGAGCAATGCTGGAGCTCTGTCAGAGTGACCATCAGGTTCTTGGTCACCTTCCTGACTAAGGCCCTTCTCCCCTGATTGCTCAGTATGGCCAGGCGGCCAACTCTAGGAAGAGTCCTGGTGGTTCCAAACTTCTTATATTGACGGGTGATGGAGGCCACTGTGCTTCAATGCTGCAGAAATATTTCTGTACCCTTCCCTAGATCTGTGCCTAGATACAATCCTGTCTCAGGTGTCTACAGGCAATTCCTTGGACTTCATGGCTTGGTTTGTGCTCTGACATGCTCAGTCAACTGTTGGACCTTATATAGAACGTTGTGTGCATTCTTTAAATCATGTACATACAACTAAATATACCACAGATGGACTTCAATCAAGTTGTATAACCATCACAAGGATGATTAGTGGAAACTGGATGCACCTGAGCTTAATTTTGAGTGTCATGACAAAGGTTGTGAATACATATTTACATGTGAATGTTTTTTTTTTTATTTTTTATAGATTTGCACCAAAACGTTTTGCAAGTTATTATTATGGGGTACTCTGTGTAGAATTTTTAGGAAACATTTATTGAATCCCTTTTGAATACGGTTGTAACATAAAAAAAATTGGGCAAAGTGAAGCGCTGTGAATACTTTCCGGATGCACCGTATATCTTTTACTGGCCAGGAGAATGCAGACAATGTTTTCTAACAACACCATTCAATATAATGTTGTTGAATCTGTGTGGAAATCAGGGGAAACGTTTTTGGTGACGATAACTGATGCACAGTGACGACAAACTTATATGGGCCAAAAAACTCACTCTCCATCTGCAAAACCATCTCCTGGAGCAGAGCCTGTGGAGCTTGGCCAGGGATCTCCAGTATGCTGTATCTTTCGGTGGAAGAGGAATCCATGCTCTGCCAGTCCTCTACAAACTGCTTCAACTCCTGCTTAAAAGGGTCCATCTCTGGACCGTCTGGATAACCCTTATCCCACACTGCAGGCAGAGTCACGTCTAGAGGGAGAAATAGAGGGAGGAGATAGGGGGGAGAGAAGGAGGGAAGATAGGGGGAGTGGGAGGGGTCAGAAGGAGTGGGGATGAGTTCACCACTGTCACGGTGTTGTTGTGCGGCGGAACCAAAAGCGGACATTTTGTAAAGTAAAAGGTGATTTAATCCCATACAACAAGACAAACTCTACACGAACAGTAACCGGAAAATGAAAGGTGCTAAACTAACATAAAACGATATACAAAAAACATGTAGAGCATTCACTTAAATGGGAGTTAAACAAAGGACAAACCGTGCGCTGTTGCGACATCAAACACAAACAATAAACCACAACGGGGGTGGTAAAAACCTAACCTAAGTAGGCTCCCCAATCAGAGTCAACTGAATGCAGCTGCTCTGACTGGGGAGCCCACAATGGCATGGAGATGGCTAGAGGCCTCTCCATGTGCCATGCCCTGAATGGGAGCCCCAAAGCACAGAGATGGCTAGGGGCCCGCATCCAGGACATGACAACCACTTGGATGTGGATGTCATCATATACGGTACATAAAATCATTTAAAGATTCAGAGAATCTGGAGACATTTCTGTATGCAAAAAGAAAGGCCCCCAAAAAATTGGATGGACATGATCTTCGGGCCTTCTGACGGCACTGCATTAAAACCAGAAACGATTCTGTAGTGGAAATCACTACATGAGCTTGGCTCTGAGCATGGCTCAGGAACACTTCCGACAACTATTGTCTGTAAACAAAGTACATTGCTACATCCACAAATGCACGTTAAAACTATCATGCAAAGCAGAAACATAAAAAAACAACATCCAGAAACGCCAACGCCCTCTCTGGGCCCGAGTTCATTTAAGATGGACCGAGGCGAAATGGAATACTGTCCTGTGGTCTGACAATTTAAATTGTTATAATCTCCAAGGTCACTGTAATTCCCAGCATTCCCTTGGCTGTTACCCCACTCATCTGGGTTGCTCCAAGGTCACTGTAATTCCCAGCATTCCCTTGGCTGTTACCCCACTCATCTGGGTTGTTTCAGGGAAGGTGGGATGTGCAAAAACAAATTTTCAATTCACATGTGTACAATAAATTCAATGTGTGAAATAGGATATACACAATATGGACAAGAGTATAGGACCCCACCTTCATCATTGAATTCAGGTGTATTATTCAGTCCTATAGCCACAGGTGTATAAAATCAAGCACCTAGCCATGCAGTTTGCCTTTACAAACATTTGTGAAAGAATGGGTTGTTCTAAAGTGTTGAGGCACATAGTGTGTAGAAGTCACCAACACTCTGCTGAATCAATAACTGCAGAGTTCCAAACCTCCTCTGGCATTAACATCTGCACTAAAACTGTGCGCTAGGAGCTTCATGGCATGGGTTTCCATGGTCGAGCAGCTGTATGCAAGCCTTACATCATCAAGCACAATGCCAAGTGTCAGATGGATTGGTGGAAGGCATTGGAACCACTAGACTCTGGAGCAGTGGAGACGTGTTCTGTGGAGTGATGAATCACACTTCTGTATCTGGCAGTCAGATGGACAAGTCTGGGTTTGGCAAATGCCAGCAAAATGTTTCCTGCCTGACTACATTGTGCCAACTGTAAAGTTGTGTGGAAGAGGGATAATGCTATGGGGTTGTTTTTCTGGGGTTGGCCTATGCCCTTTATTCCACTGAAGGTAAATGTTAATGCCTTAGCTTACCCAGACATTTTGGAAAATTCTATGCCTCCAACTCTGTAGGAACAGATTGGGGAAGGCCCTTTTCTATTCCAGCATGATTGTGCCCCAGTTCACAAAGCAAGGTCCATAAAGGCATGGTTGGATGATTTTGGTGTTGAAGAACTTGACTGGCTCGCACAGAGCCTTGACCTTAACCATATCGTACACCTTTGGGATAAACTAGAACGGGGATTGCATCCAACATCAGTGTCTGACCTCACCAATAAGGTCACACTCCATAATCTTGTAGAAAGACATCCCAGAAGAGTGAAAGCTGTTATAGCTGCAAAGGGGGGACTAACTCAATATTAATGCTTATGGATTTAAAATGGGACGTCATGTTAGGTCCTGTAGGTTTAATCTGTAGGTGTCCCAATTGTCCATATAGTGTATATGATAGGCACCTACATAACAACTACAATAATAGCATGAGGAAAACAGAAGTCAGTTACTGTATGTTTGTGAGGATAATGCTAAAGTAACAGCATCCTCTGCTTCCTCTTGCACTGTCTCCAGTTTATCCTGAGGATCTGCAGACTTAGACTCCTCTTCTGTGTCCTGTTGCGTAGGGATTCTACGGAAGGACAGAAAAACACATAAGCCAAGAGGAAACTGGCTAAACCCGCCAACCATGTGGGCTCCAACTGCACAGAAATCCCTCTCCATGTTAGCTCTCCTCACAAGGTATCCAGAGCTTCCGGTATCTGCTGTTCCCCAAGCCTCTGGATTATCAACGCATCAACCTCCTCCCTGCTCCGCTCATACATCCTCTTCAAAACCACCCCGCCTGCAAAAAAGCACTACATTTTTATGGAACTACAAATGTTTCTGTTCCTGACTAATGAGTGAATAATCCATTGGAATTTTTAATTACACTATTATATCTAGTTGTAGGGAAATGTAATTTCACCCGCCTTCCCCATTGCTGTCTTTCAGGGAGAACAAGATATCTGGTAAAATGTCAACATGCAGATCCTGGATAGTGGCCAACTGTGAACTGCTCCTGGGGAAGTTGTCCAGCACCCAGCCCCTCTTGTACTCAGAGTCTGCATCAGCCATCTCAATCTGTAACTCCACAAGGCAGTGGAAACGTTACCGTAACACTTCTGCAAGACATTATTCACTGTAATTTACTTGACCGTAACCAATTCTAATAATAATGAAACGATACAAATGACTTCAGTTCTGACAAACCTCTCTGATGTGTTTTTCCAACACGTCAACGTACAGGTCCATGGATGGCGTGGTTACAACCTGCTGCTTCTCCTTTAAAGCCTCGCTTACAATGGCTAGTACATCTGGGTGATCCGCTGTCACCATAACTGTTGTACACCATCAACAACAACAGCTTAGCAGACAGTGAAACTATATTGTGTGGAAGTGTGGGCTTGCATGGCTTACCTTCATTACTGTTGGAGGAGTGAGTTGTCGTTGTCTCTGTGGGTTCACATATGAATCACATAGATAACAAAATGTGTCTGTATGGTAGGAAGTAATCACATCCGTCTCTAGGTTCAATTTACTCACTTGAATCATTTTCATCATCCTCCTCAGTGATATTGGATCTTGTTTTTGCTGCGAAAGATACACATTTTATTTACTTAGTTGTACATGTTTTGGTGGTAATTTTTGTTTTGTTTGACAAAGATTGGAAAAAATATTTTTTGCTGAAAGGGCAGTGGGCTGAAGTCACACACATACACACACATGCTATAGAATAGTGGTTCTCAAACCTCTCCTCAGGAAACCTCAGCCGGACCGGGTATTTGACCTACTCCTGAGCGAGCACACCTGATTCAACTTGTGCACTACTGCTCAAGCACTTGATTAGTGAATATGTTATGCTATTTCAGGGCTACAACAAAGTGTGGAATGTTTTTGGTTCCCCGAGGAGAGGTTTGAAAACCACTGCTGTAGACCAGCGTTTCCCAATCCTAGTTCTGGGGACCCAAATGGGACCCTAGCACTTAATTTATCTAAATTAATAATATGTCATAATTAATAAGCATTCAATCCAATTCCTCAAACTATACAAGCTCTGCGTGTGGCAAAGGTTTTCCAAATGTTTCACTACTTCACCACCATAAATCGCATCACTCACTGGATTGTTGTGTGCCGTCCAGATCCATCCGGGCCTTGACCATATTAATTGCCATGAGCGTGGTTTCTCTCCTGACCCGCTCCAACATGTCCTGATTGACCTTGGCAAGGACGGGCTTCATCAACACCTCTACGTCCACCACCACAGCTCCGTAGTGCTGGGCCAGTAGGACACAAAGCGTGGTCTTCCCTGAGCACGGAGGGCCAATCACGGACACCTTGCAGGGCGGCCTCGGCATTGGGGGCAGAAGGTAACGTCGTGGGTTCAGCATGAATTTCCCATAAGCATCATTGGATGACAGGATGTAGACTTTATCCAGAAACCTGAAGGGAGGGTTGAAACGCGTAGACTCAGCAACAGAGAAAGATTCTTACTCACACACCCTTTCACTCACTCTACACGGAACTTAGGTTTGTCTAATTAGTCCCGCCCACAGAGAACTTATGTTTGTCTTGGTGATCCCTCCCTCCACCACTCACCCCACAGAGAACTCCGGTTTGCCCTGGACCATCTTGCCTTCCTTGAGGGCCACAGGGCAGGCTGTACCCCAGCGGCTCCTCCTCCACCTGAAACCAGGGACCACCGTCTTACAGGAGCAAAGGGTGCGCAGCAGCTTCTCCTGAGAAAGGACACCACAGATGGACAACTAAAAGTCACCTTCACCATCGAACTGGGGTACATTTGGCTATCCTGTCTCTTAAGGACAGCTGATTCCACTGAGAATAATAGATCTACGTTTGGGTTTTTTCTCCCCATCATCAGTGAGAGGCAGATGTCTGACCTTATCAGTGTCATAAGATTGGTAATCCTCGTCCATCTGGAGAAGCCGAATAGGGACAGCGGCCTTACGCACTGACATGGACTCCAGGCGGGAAAGCACAGACTACACCCGGGGCAAAACCAACAATGAGTTTGTCAACCAGCCATAATACGATGGTCAAAATTGATTTAGATTGTGGTTAGTTGTAGAATGTCCATTATTTGGTGCCAAAACCTGCTTTTACCATAACCGCTCTGATCTTACCATGAATAGCTCCTCAGGGTTTTTATTGCCGTCCAGCTCAAACAGGTGCAGTGAATCATGGTCTGCCATGTAGTCCTGTAAAGAAACAGCATTCATCAAAACAGCATGGTGTAGGGATCTGAAGCTGCTTTTCCGCCTGTGAACCTAATCGAATGCACATCATTAAAAAAACCATGACTTCTGAGGTACTATATACCAGGAGATTCTTAAACAAAATGTCAGGCCATCAGTCAAGAAGCAAAAGCTGGACCAAAAATTGGTCTTCCCACAAAACAACGACCAAAACCATTCTACCAAAGAATGGCTGCCAATGGTGTCACAAGCTATTGAATGATGGGCTCACATTTTTGCACACGAGTTTTTGATAAATCTAACAGCTTGGTAAAATAAACAATGACAATATATCATATGCTTTTTTGGTGTCCTGGAATGTCTTTATTAAGAATTGGGGCTTGAAAAGTATGTTATGAGTTCATTTTAATATTAAGCTCAACCCGGAAGCTGAAAATATTTGGAATGTTCAGAAGCATTGGCTATGCTATGTACTGTACAAGGCTTCACCTCGAGAGGTGGAAGCACGGTGTCTTTATATAGGAGGATCCTGGGGTAGGCGTTCTCTGGAAAGTGGTTGTGTGCTCGCACCAGCTGGCTGATCATGTCCTTCTGGAGCTCCCGCTCCTCCACCTGACACATAAAAACCAGCAGCATTTAAGGATTAGTATTGGGGACAGCCTAGGTTTCATCTCCCAACTTAAATGGTTCAAGAGATACTGTTTCTGGATGAATAAACACTAACTGTGCAAAAGAGAGGAAAATAATTATTTGTCCCCCATCTAAGTAATTTTGTCCACATTGAAATGCATTAGAAGCTCATTTAAATATTGCAAAGAATTTAGCATTTTTGTTCAAATCTATTCATTATCTCAAACCAACATGAGCAACCTGAGTTGCAGCAGTCTGGATATTTAAGACTTATTTTCAGGTTAATAACTGTTTTCATTTATGCTCTAGAGCTGGTGTAAGATATTGGAATAAAATAAATAATAATAAAACTGTGAGAAATCTAGAGTTGTGCATCTAGATCCAGCTTAGTGAGAAAATATCAACATGTCCAATAAGCCAACAAGATTTCTATTTATTTGTGTGGGAGGGGTCAACCTCATTCTCCTCCAGCTGCTCCTCCTCCTCCCCCTCCTCCTTCGTCTCAATAGTCTTTTTGGTGGACTCCTTTGGCGGGTCCCACTGTTCCCTGAGAAACACCCTGCCTGTTTTGGGGTGCTGCCTCTGGCCCGCTAGACGGTTGGTCAGGTCCCTGTCTGGACACTAGGGATGAAACATATCAAAAGTTACGAAAATGTCCCGTCCCTTAAGTGTATTGTAATGGTCATAACAACTAGCATTGAATGATGGGACGTGCCTCGGTCACCAAGAACAAGGTAAAACTAGGTAACTTTGAATGATGGGATGTGCCTCATTCATGAAGAACAAGGTAAAACTAGGTAACTTTGAATGATGGGATTTGCCTCATTCATGAAGAACAAGGTAAAACTAGGTAACTTTGAATGATGGGATGTGCCTCGGTCACCAAGAACAAGGTAAAACTAGGTAACTTTGAATGATGGGATGTGCCTCGGTCACCAAGAACAAGGTAAAACTATGTAACTTTGAATGATGGGATGTGCCTCGGTCACCAAGAACAAGGTAAATCTAGGTAACTTTGAATGATGGGATGTGCCTCATTCATGAAGAACAAGGTAAAACTAGGTAACTTTGAATGATGGGATGTGCCTCATTCATGAAGAACAAGGTAAAACTAGGTAACTTTGAATGATGGGATGTGCCTCGGTCACCAAGCACAACCTAAAACTATGTAACTTTGAATGATGGGATGTGCCTCGGTCACCAAGCACAACCTAAAACCAGGTAACTTTGAATGATGGGATGTGCCTCATTCATGAAGAACAAGGTAAAACTAGGTACCTTTGAATGATGGGATGTGCCTCATTCATGAAGAACAAGGTAAAACTAGGTAACTTTGAATGATGGGATGTGCCTCGGTCACCAAGCACAACCTAAAACTAGGTAACTTTGAATAATGGGATGTGCCCTTTTCTCCCAGT